>ML782378.1:475348-487925 GCA_009831015.1 Picea engelmannii | reverse complement strand
GCTGAGGTCTGTTTGAAGTTAGATAGTAGTTCTAGACCATTTTCATGGTGGATGGGTAATTGGAAAAAGGTCAAGAAGGCCTTGGCTAATGATTCAAAAGTCGTATGGGACCCTGATCTTTCTTCGACATATCATTTGGTCGATGGGCCGGTAAGTGTGCGTTGAAATAATCGCAGTCTGACGAAATCATCCATGATGCTATTGGAAGAAAACCATAGATGAAAGGTCATGACATGGTTGGTGGGATCATCCCCTGCCTTTCCTTCAAACTTTGGTATGTCTGATGGAAGTTTGGTTGGCATTGCAAGCCATGTGGCGTCATGCAATATGGGATCATTTGTGAGTTTGGTGAGATCCAGTATGTTGAGAGAGGCCAAGTATGGCATCTGTAGTGGTGGGGGAGGGTTGGCTCCAACCATGTTTTGTTGTGAAATTGACCCTCGGTGGGGACTAGGTGGGTTGGTGCTCCCTCCTTGAGAGGAAGTAGGTCCCCCGCTTCCATGTAAAGGAGAGCGAGTGGACGGATGACCTTGGGAAGTTGACCCAAGTAATGTAGAACCAAGAAAAGCTAATCCCAAGATGGTAGCACTCGCAGGAGTGTGTGAAGGAGGTACCGATGAGCGGGTACGACCAGATACTCCCCCTAAGATAGGAGGAAGGTTGAGCAAGCATCATGAACGATGGGGGTTCTGTGGTTCCCCTATGATATCAGACTAGTTGTTGTGTGGATGTGTGCAACAAGTGATGAGAGAAATATAGAAACCAAAAGCCTTTGCGTTGAATGTTTACACAATATATATATCCAAAGTCAATTTGTAATCAGATGTGCATCATACATAAATGAAAAAAGAAGCATATATGTGGGTAAGTGGGTTTTGTCCATGTGGGGGAATCAAAAGAAAGAAAATTCTCGTGTCCTAGAAGACGTAACGTCCTTCCTCTCAAATAGCATTGGACCTTCCAATAGTACTCAACAGTGGGGTCTGAAGTCATCAGAAGAGACACTAGTGAAGGATGAAGTAATTGGTTATAATGAGGGGTAGAGGGGGCATATCCCAAAAGAGCTGGCGATACTTCCCAATAGCCACACAAAATCCAATCAAGGTGTGATTGCATCCCACAATCACCACCTGGGTAGATGTCCTAAAGTTGGTCACTAGGTACCTCGGTCCAAGTGCAACATTTAGATTTTCGGCCTAAAAAATGGGTCACGGGCTAGATCCCGTCCAAGAGGTGGGTGCCTCAAGGGGGGACGCACAGAACAACCGGACCTCAACCTTCGACCCTTCACGGGTATCTCCCTTCCTTATGGTGATTGGAACACTAGACTTGGAGGATTTGAAGTTCCCTATTTGTCAACTTCTATGTTTGAAAGATGTGAGAACCAGATAACGGGGAGTTATTTGGATGCCTATCCCCGAAATCCTACATAGACTAAAAAATTCTTTTGGCACCTCCTGTGGAGGAAAACTTAGTGAGTTTTTAGAAAGTTTTTAGATGAAGTTGTTTTGTGAGGCAGGGGGTGAGAACCAACCTCGTTTGATTAAAAGTGGGAGTGGATAGTCCTATCAAGAAAAGATGGGGTTTTTTTAGAATCCCTTTGGAGGAAACCTACTTAGACCTCCACGTTTCGAGACGAGGCTATGTGAGTGAGAAAGTGACTTTTGTGTGTGAGTGAAATTGTACCAAATTTTAGTTATTTAGATGTCACCTTGCAGCATGTGGACATCGCTTGGTCCTTTACAAGAGTTTGATTACCTAAATTAGCTAGATTTCATTGGTACAACCTTGCGGAATTTTAAAAGCCCTAGGAAACTAGCATGTGGACATGTGGTCCATTACTATCCTTTAACTTCCTATGTGTGAGTTAATCTAGACAAAGCATGAAACTATCCTAGATTGAACATGTGGGCATGTGTGGGCCTATTACAAACCTTTAAACTCTCCTAGTTTTTTGATCTAAGAAAGCAGAAATTCAAACACTATCCTAGCTTTGTTGACATGTGGGCATGTATGGGCCCGTTACAAGAATGTGTTTGAAAAAATGAAGCTAAGAGGGGTCTCGAAAGAGCCGTTGTCCTCTCCTAAAAGTTTTTGAAATTTTTGTTTAAGGGAGATGAGATCGCTTTCGCAATCCTTTTCTGGTTCTCAAGATCGCTTGATGGCGCAAGAGAAGAGCATACTCCAGTTTGTTACTTGCAACTTCTAGTCCCAAATGTGAGTTTAGATGTGATTAAAAATTGATGTTCCACTTAGATTATAAATCAAAGCAAGCCATCCACGTGGCGAAAAGAAAATAAGGGAAAAATGATTTTTTTTATCCACCTAAGTGCCTATGTTTGTTTGACTATCCCCTTTATAAGTTGAGGGTTCTAAGTGGTGTATTATTTAGAGCATGCATAACATTATTCTTGAGAAAGAAAATGACTTTCCCCAGATCCAAAACCTTACAATGAGAAATTGAGTTCAAATGCGTGGCCTGCAGTGTAGACAGAGGTGCATATGGCGCCTGCGCACGGACCGAATTGAAAACCAAAGCGCATGCGCGCAGAAAAACAAAGTTAATTCAAGCGCATGCACGTGAAAGGCGCATCTGTGGGGTGGAATACCCATGCGTTTGTCACAAGTTACCGAGAAAGAAACTCCGGATGGATTTCTCTCAATTCTCATGTGAATTGACTGGTTAGTAGGTCGGCGGAGGCCGGTTTGTGTCCCTGCAAGTTAATAAAACCAAAAGGAAAGAAAAATAAACCCGAATGAGGGAGAATTTGATAGCTAACTTCCCAGTGGAGTCGCCAGTCTGTTCGCACCCAATTCGTCGCCTGGTGAGCAAATCGAGGGTGCTTGCATGCCCTGTTGGGCTTTGCAGGGCACGACAGTTGTGGAAGGAAGGGTTAGAGGAAACAAAAACAAACTACAAGCTAATATCAACTGAAAACAAATTAAAACTGTGAAAAGAAACAATCAAACACCAAAACAAAAGACAGATGTCATCAATGGCTTTGAGCTAGTCAATTGATGAAACCGGAGCACGATGAAGGAAGAGAACAGTGGTTCCTTCTTCCCCCAACGGAAGGCTCTTTGAGGCCCTCACATAGTTTTCTTTCCTTACAATGAGAAGAACTGAGCATGGCAGTGAAAGAACTCCCAGCGATGCTGCCGATGTGTTTTCATTAAAGAATGAGTCCTTAACAATTTGAGCAGCATAACAATGCCTGAAATTCCTTGCGAAAACAATGTATCTTCACGGCTTTTTATAGCAGATCCTCGGGCGATTATGTAACCTCTTCAAAGTGTGAACAGGGGCCCTTTTAGGGCTTCTTTAGGTCATTAACCCGCCTACTCTGCGGATTCGGCTCGGATTTGGGAGTCAAATCAGATTGGGAGTCGGTCCGTAGGCGGTTGGGAGGCTGACCTATTCAATAAATGCGCCATTTTAGCAGGTGCGCGGGTTTTGTCGTTGACAGCCACGCGTCATGTGCGTAGAGTACGTTCTTGTCTTGCGCATGCGTGCGCGCACCAAACTACTGTGAAGCACCCTTCAATTTTTGGTTACTTTGTATAGTTTTTGACCCTTCTGGATTGCTGTGAAATTAATTCAGTTCCATGAATGACTTCATTGTTGTTTTGATGATGCAGAGTTCTTGTCGCCATGTGCGGACGAAATTTCAGTGATAATAGATTGGAAGTTGGTGTGCTTCCATCCATTAGGTGTTGGAAACACTTGGGGAGTTGGTGCTAGAGAAACCAGGGAGTTGGTGCTTCCTTCTAGTGGGTGCTAGAGAATACAGAGAGTTGGTACTCTCAGCAAGTAGCAGCTTACAAAACTGAGGTTGTAGCCTGATTATGAGCTGGTGCTCATATGTATGATAATGTAAAGACTGTAACTATTACTTATCATATAAAGAAAAAGAGGTTTTTACCATGTATGGGTTTCCTTGGGAAATATCTGTCTCTGTGTTTCTCATATATGTGACTGATGTTGAATGTGCCATTGTTTATTTCCCTACATTATTGTGATCATCATTGAGTGCCTTGTAAATATTTTAAAAGAAGCATAATTGTTTAAGCACGATAATAACTAATTCACCCCCCCCCTCTCAGTTGTCCAACAATTGGTATCAGAGAAGACTCCTTTCATCTAAGGGTAGATACTAGATCTTAAACATGTTAAGCCATGAAGGAAATTCAACCAATAAGGCTCCTCTATTCAATGGAACAAACTTTGCCTTTTGGAAAGTTAGAATGAGAACCTACATAATGGCTTTAGGTGCAGATGTCTGGGATGCGGTAGATATTGGTTATGTAAAGCCAGGTGTACTAGCTAATAAGGATGACAAGATGGAATTTAGCTTCAACACTGAGGCTATGAATGTTATCTTGAATGGGCTTGTAGAAGCAGGATTCATAAAGGTCATGCACCTAGGAACTGCCAAAGAAATGTGGGACAAACTCATTAGCAGTTATGAAGGTAATGAGAAGGTAAAGGACATCAAACTTCAAACCCATAGAATACAGTTTGAACAGCTGAAGATGAAGGAAGATGAAACAGTTGGAAAGTGCTTTCCGAGAGTAGAAGAAATGGTAAATGCAATGAAAGCACTTGGTGAAAAAATTGAGAAACCTTCTTTAGTTCAGAAAATCTTGAGATCTCTCCCAGATAGATTCAATCCGAAGGTCTTTGCTATAGAAGAACTAAATGATCTAAAAACCTTGGAGTTTGATCAAATTCTAGGAACATTTACTGCATATGAAATGAGAATAGTTAAAGATAAACCCACCTCTAGAGAAGCATCATTTAAGGTAGACAAGAATGAGGATTTTGAGCCCGATGAAATTGAAGCAAAATTTGTGAAGAGACTGAAGAAGGGATCAGGCAAATACAAAGGTAAACTTCCTTTCAAATGCTTCAATTAGGGTAGGATAGGTCATTTTTCAAATAAATATCCCCACAAAGGAAAGGATCAGACTTGTGATGATAAGGAGAAGTACAAACACACAAATTTCTTTAAAGGGAATAACTTTAAGAAGAAAAGTCTGTGCGTAAACAATGAGGATGATCCTTCAGAGGATGAAGACAATGACTCCCCTACTGAAGACAAACTAAATGACTTCATACTTATGGCCAAAGAGGATTATGATAATGACAGCACAGGAAGTGAAGTTAATGAAGAAGAAGTTGTGGTTGATATGGAAGGAGAACTGATCAGTGCACTGGAAGAAATTTTCAAACTAAGAATTAAGAACAAAAATCAAAGACAATTGTTGATACAGTTTGAGAAAGACAGTAAAGAACCTAATGAATACCTTGTCCTACTAAAAGTATAATTAGAAGAGGCAAAGAAAATCAAAGACATTCTGAAATGACAGTTATCAGAAAATAAGGCAAGATGTGAAGCATTAGAACAAGAAGTAGTAAAAACTAGGAAAGAGATGGAGAAATTTCAAGCCTTGTACAATCAAAATCTGTCAAGTATCAAAGCCTCAGAAGGATTAGCCACCATTCTGAATCATCAAAGGAATCCAAAGCTGAAAACTGGTTTGGGTTATGAAGAGGGATCAAGTAGTGGCAAGCCAAGAAATGAATAACCCATCAAGTTTGTCAAATGTACAACCAATAACAACAACGAACCTGCAGGAACAAAGGAAGACAATCATCCGCCCAGGAGGAGTAAGGTAAAAGATGCCAGAACTGAATCTGTAGAACAAAGAAGTAATGCGATCACTGCTAAAAGACGTCATCAGCCTGGAAGAAATCGATTTGCACAAAGAAGACAACCATTTCCCAGGTACAAAGAATTTTTCCATGGCTATTGTTTCTACTGTTCTAACTTTGGTCACAAAGATGTAAATTGTTCCTTAAGACTTAGACATGAGAAATTAAGATTTCAAAGGAATAAATACTTCTTGCAACAAAGAATGATACAATCAAGTAATAATCCTTCACAGACTGCAAATTGCCAAATTAAGTCTAGACACATACAACTAAGGAGGCCAAGAAATAATCAACAGTCAATAAGTAGGCAACACTGCAACAATAAGTTTGACCTATTGAATAATGAGGTTGAATGCTACACTTGTCATAACTTTGGACATAAGTCTATTGACTGTCGGTTAAGGAACTATGAACCAGATTCGAAATCCCCTGCTAAAAAATGTCAAGTTTTGGAAGAAGAAGGAAAGTGACAAGTGTGGATTAGTATTGTCCGCTCAAAGAAAAACGAACCCTTGGTATATAGACAGTGGATTCTCCAAACACATGACAGGAGACGAAGGCAAGTTTCTATCTCTAAGTGAAAGCAAATCAGGAAACGTAACCTTTGGAAATGATGCTCCAGGGAAAATAAAGGGCAAAGGGATGGTGAGATTAAGTAATGGAAAAGGAAAATCCCAATATGTTCTACTTTTGGATGGGTTGAAACATAATCTTCTCAGTGTAAGTCAAATGTGTGACAAAGGATGAGAAGTGTTGTTCACGTCCAAGGACTGCAAGATAAAGTCTGTAAACTTAGGACAAGTGGTGGCCAAAAGAATAAGGACAAAAAATAATGTATATGTGCTGAAAGAAAATAGAGAAGAATGTCATCTAAGAAAACATGATGAAAGTTGGTTATGGCATAGGATACTTGGACATCTAAACTTTGACCACTTAATCAAACTCAAAAACCTTGAGGTAGTAAAAGATCTTCCGAGAATATCAAAGCCCCAAGATTCAATGTGTAAACCCTGTCAAGTAGGGAAGAAAAATAGGACACAGTTTAAGTCCAATAGCTTTACTTCAACAAAGAAACCACACCAACTAGTTCATATGGATTTATGTGGACCATCAATATAGGAAAGCACAGGGAAAGAAAACTACTTCATGCTGATTATTGATGATTACTCCAGACTTACTTGGGTTTCCTTTCTCAAAGAAAAAGCTGAAGCATTTGAGAAGTTTAAAATATTTAAGGCTTTAACAGAGACTCAAACCGGCAAGAGGTTAAAGGCAGTAAGATTAGATCGGGGAGGAGAGTTTATGTCAAGAGACTTCAAGGAATTCTGCGATGAGCATGGGATCAAGAGAGAATACACAATCCCAAGAACTCCACAACAAAATGGAGTTGTTGAGAGGAAAAACAGAACAGTGCAGGAAATGGCCAGGTCAATGATGAATGAGAAGAATATTGGTCAAACTTACTGGGTAGAAGAAATACACACAACAGTCCATGTTCTTAACAAATCCCACCTCAGACCACAAAGTGACAAGACACCTTATGAATTATGGTTTGGAAGACCCGCCTCAATCAAACACTTCAGAGTCTTTGGGAGTAAATGCTACATAAAGAATAATGATGAGAACCTTGGAAAATATGATGAATGTATCTTCTTAGGGTATGCTACAAACAGTAAAGGATATAGATTCTATAATAAGAGGCTGCATAAAATGGTTGACTGTATTGATGTAAAAATTGATGAAGGAATCCCAACAAGAGAGGTATATAGTAATGAGTCTTCTACAGAAGACACAGCTAAAGATGAATATGAACAGGTCCAAGAATAAGAAAATGAAGACTCTAAATCAGATGAAGACTCAGACACTTAGACAAACTCAAATCAACAGTCAACTACAAATTCCTCCTCCATAATCATTCAAAAGAATCATCCTGCAAGTCAGATATTTGGGGAAAAAGACAAAGGTGTACAAACCAAGAGAAAGATAATCAAAAACATCGAACAATCTCATATAGCTTTCATATACATGCTAGAACCCAAGAATTTTAATGAAGCCAACAAAGATGACCACTGGGTTAAAGCAATGAATGACGAACTTGATCAGATTGAGAAAAACAATATGTGGGAAATGGTTCAAAGACCTGAAGGTAAAACGTCATTGGCTCCAAATGGATCTTTAAGAATAAGTTGAATGAGCAAGGACAAGTTATCAGGAACAAAGAAAGGTTAGTCTGTAAAGGCTATGCTCAGATAGAAGGAATAGATTTTGATGAAACATTTATGCCCGTAGAAAGATTAGAAGCTATCATAATGTTTTTTTCCTATGCTTGTCATAAAAGATTTAAATTCTATCAAATGGATGTCAAGTCAGCTTTTCTAAATGGGGATTTAAGTGAAGAAGTCTATATGGAACAACCATAGGGTTTCAAACTGTCTGATAACCCTGAATTAGTATGCAAGCTGAAGAAAGATTTATATGGGTTAAAACAAGCCCCTCGAGCCTGGTATCACAGACTGGATACGTATCTCAAAGACAAAGGGTTCAAGAGAGGAACAGTTGACAACAATCTGTATATTAAAACAGAGGATAATAATTTGCTCATCATATTGGTCTATGTAGATGATATCATCTTTGGATGTAATAAGAATTCATTGGTACAATGGTTTGCTTCTGCCATGGAGTCTGAATTTGAAATGTCTATGATAGGAGAACTATCATTTTTTCTTGGTCTACAAATTACTCAGAGGTCCGAAGGGATGTTCATTTCTCAAGAAAAATATCTAAGAGAAATACTGAAAAGGTTTCAAATGGAAGATTCTAAACCAGTGGGTACACCTATGGTAACTGGATGTAAATTAAGAAAGGATGATGATTCACTTGATGTTGATCAAAGCTCATATCGATCAATGATAGGTAGCCTACTCTACATCACAGCATATCGCCCAGACATAATGCATGCTATAGGAATGGTAGGAAGATATCAGGTTGCACCCAAATAGAGTCATTTGAAAGCTGTCAAAAGGATATTCAGGTATTTAAAAGAAACAATGACTTATGGTCTGTGGTATCCCAGAAATCAGAATTTTCAGTTAACGACTTACTCAGATGCAGACTGGGCAAACTGTGGTGATGAGAGAAAAAGCACCAGTGGAAGTGCCTTCTTCCTGGGAGACTCGTTGGTAGCAAGGATTAGTAAGAAACAGGGGTCTATTTCCTTATCAACTACAGAAGCAGAGTACATTGTTGTTGCTACTTGTTGTACTCATATCTTGTGGATGATTCATACTCTTGTAGATTTGAAGGTAAACTATACTGATCCGATTACAATTCACTGTGATAACACTAGTGACATTAGTGTCTCCAAGAATCCTATTCTTCATTCCAAGACTAAGCATATCCCAATAAAATACCATTTTCTTAGAGAACAAGTCACAAACAGAGTTGTTCAGTTGAATTATATCCCTTCCATAGAACAGATAGCAGACATCTTTACTAAACCCCTACCTAAGACACCATTTGATTATCTCTGATAGAAGCTGGGTGTCATCCCATATGACATATAAGAAAGTTCATCCTGTTAGGGGGAATTTTGTATTGATTGATTGAATATCTGATACCTCCTAAAAATACTGCAACATCTCAGGGGGAGCATGTTCTCTTTGACATTGATGTCAAAGGGGGAGAAAAGAATCTAGGTGCCTTTGTTGCCATCAATGCCAAAGGGGGAGATTATTGGCATGTTTTACAGGCAGCGTATGCTTGTCATTGATGGAAAGTACAACAACGATGATGGATTGAGTACAGGAAGAATGTAACAGATGGGAACCATAAGTATTTTGGGAAGACGCTGCAAGCTCGATAAGATCAGAAGAGATAGTACTGCAGAGGATGGTTGGAATACTTTACAGGCATTATGTGCTTGTCACTGATGGCAAGATAAGAGTATGCAACGAAGGAAAAACAAGGATAAATTAAGCTTAGGAGGAATTAGCGCAGAATTGAACGCAGTGCCTAAGCTCAAGAGGAGAAGCATCAGTGATCATTGGATCCCATTTAAATTCCTAAAAGAAGGAGGACCATCATATCAGATTATAGACAATAAGAATGCACAGAAGAGGAGGACAGATCTCATGTGTCAGATCTAAGCATAAGATCTGACCATTATTGGATCAGGAAGAACCTGCGCGTTCTTTAAAGTGAAAGATCGAAGCGGTGGTCCAACTCCATTTCAGAGTTTTGGCTATTGGGATTTCAGATATCGGAAGATGGAAATGTCGAGGTTATTTACAACATGAGTCCCGAAATCGCGAAATGATAAATCCCGAAACAAACACGTCAACAAACCACGTCAGCTAAGAACATGTGGCACAACCAAGCAATGATAAGTGTCAAGTTGATTTGACATTTCAGGCACATGTAAGTCACAAATCAGAGTGACATGTGGCAGTTATTCCACATGTGTCAATCCACATGTGACGTCAACAGGTTTACATCACTTCATGGTTTCACGAATAACAACTTGGAAAGTCAAGAAACAATACCACAAGAATTCCGAAATCATGATATGCGAAATCACGAAAAGATCTTGACCGTCAATTCACCAAGAACGTGGACCGTTGATCTGAGATCCATCTCGAAGTTTCGCCTATCATGACTTGGAGTGACGAGAACCTCCATCTAAGGAATTGCGAGATGCGAATTCACGATGAGATCTAGACCATAAATACACCAAGATTCTGGACCGTTGATCTAAGCTCCATCTCGGAGTCTCACCTATCGCGACTTGGAGTGACGAGAACCTCCATCTAAGGAACAACGAGATGTGAATTCATGATGAGATCTATATCGTCAATTCATCAAGATCATGGACAATCGATCAGGGTCGATGAAGGTCATAAGCTCACGAAAAATACCAAAAAGGTGAAATGGATGTAGCCTGTGGTCACATCGGTGGAAGATGGGGGAAGGAGATAGTGCAGACAAGATCCTTTTCGAAGTTTCTGGGATCGGGATTGGGAGTGTCGAGACACTTGGTCACACGAATGTCGAATTTACGAATGCAAAAATGACGAAATGAATGCAAGATCCCATGGATCCATTCCAATGGTGCAGGTGAATTTGAGTATGATCGGAGGGATAATGTTTCTCTTCATAGTGTAACTGCTAGAAACCATTGATGGTTTCTGCCAGAAGATTCGAAGAGACTTCTGTGTGATCGCCAGAGGAGATGAAGAGTCTCCAAGCTTCTTCCAGTGAATGAAGATGATTTTTAGAGAGACTGACAAGTGGATGAGCGTTGAAGTTGGTAACTGAAGAAGAAAGTATAAGCTCGACTATGCCAGAGATGTTGAAGTGTCTCAACTGCCAGAGAGGCTGAGGAATCTCAGCATGACATCCAGTGATGTTGAACACGTGGGAAAATTGCTAGAGAAGATGAGAAGTCGTAATGATGATCAGACAGAGAACTCACTGTGAAGAGATGCAGAAGCATTGCACACATTGCATGCACAAGGTGCATAGAAGCTATAAGAACACGACACAGAGAAGTGATGAAGTTGTTGTTGCTGTTGTGAGTGATGGAGGTGTAAAGAAGGAGGTGGAGTGCAGCAGCTGAAATGCACAGAAGACAAAAGGTGCATTGAATAGGAATGGCACACATAGTACAAAAGATATAAGAACAGAAAGTGCAAGGGATGTAGGCAGGACGACAGTGAGGTAAACAGAGCAGAAAAATCTTGTAGAATAGTGATAAGACTGGTAAGTTGTTGTTGAACATTATATCACTGTAATAAGTTTAAGTAATTCATATTGATTATTCAGGGTTGTAGGGAGGTTCTATGGAGGAATATTGTCCTCATAGGTTGAAGTGGGTGCTTGAACATAGGGAGTTGTAGCTTCCATCTCGTTGTAGCCAGAGAAACCAAGGTGGTAGGGTGGTGCAAGGGAGAACTCTTGTTCTCTATTATACAGGTTGGTGCCTGTATGATTGGAAGTTGGTGCTTCCATCTAGTAGGTGCTAGAAACACCCAGGGAGTTGGTGCTTCCTTCTAGTTGGTGCTAGATAAACTAGGGAGTTGGTGCTTCCTTCTAGTGGGTTCTAGAGAATACAGAGAGTTGGTGCTCTCAGCAAGTAGCAGCTTGCAAAACTGAGGTTGTAGCCTGATTATGAGTTGGTGCTCATATGTATGATAATGTAAAGACTATAACTATTACTTATCATATAAAGAAAAAGAGGGTTTTACCCTGTATGGGTTTCCTCGAGAAATATCTGTCTCTATGTTTCTCATATATGTGACTGATGCTAAATATTCCATTGTTTATTTCCCTGCATTATTGTGATCATCATTGAGTGCCTTGTAAAGATTTTAAAAGAAGCATAATTGTTTAAGCACGATAACAATTGATTCATCCCCCCCCCGGCTTAGTTGTCCAACAATATCTTCTACTAGTAGAACATTTTCTTCCTTTTCATTCTTGTTCCCAATTTGGACTGTTCCTTTTCCAACGATTTTGGATGAATCATCATTTCCAAAAGAAACTGATCCATCTCTTTCCTTTCGTAATGTAAGAAACTTTTCTCTATCACCTATCATGTGTTTTGAGCATCCACTATCAACATACCAACCATGTTTCTTTTGTTTAGCATGTAGAGCGACTGTGCATTCTTCATTGCTATACTAATCTTGCTTTCTTATCCATGTCATTTTTTGAGGTTCTAGTTTGTGACTCTGTTGAGGTTCTTTAGGAGGGACTGTCATTTTGCAATTTTTGGCCATGTGTCCAAAATTGTTACATTTGTAACATTCCACTTCAGTGCTCAAAGATTCAAACCTTTTGTAACTTCTTCTCTGTGTTTCACTA
>ML782378.1:452828-464910 GCA_009831015.1 Picea engelmannii | reverse complement strand
CCATAAGGGGACCACTTTGGAGTTCATCCATATTTACTTCTTATCAACCATGAAAAAACAATAATGAGTCATATTTACATCAAACAATATTTGGTCCATTACCCAAACCTTTGTGCTATGGGGCTTTCTTCAAGGGTTGACATCAATGACAACCAACCTTAATCAACATAAAAATATTTATTTGATATGATTGGCACAGAGGGTTTGGAATATGGAAAGATATTGTTGGATGATCCTTTTAGGCTCCAAGTTGTGACCCTTTTGAGCTTCAAAATATTCTTGTGGGTTTGTCTAGACAACAAGTCAATAAGAAACTCATAGGATCCATGGCTTGAAGTAATGATAGATATGTTCTAAATAACACAATAATGCATAAGCACACCATAATCATGATAAAGGAAATGGAAGAGATATGAGCTAAGGGATTTTACTTTGGGTGTAATAAAAAATGGTATTGGTGGAAAAAATGTTCCAAAAAAAATACTATTCACCTCAATAATAATGACAAGGATGAAGAGGAACCTCAATAGGATTTGTGATAATAGTTTGAGTGCTCATTAAATAATGAAGCAAAATTTGTTATAGTTGTATTGGTCAATGTAAGAATACAAAAAAATGGTTTGTCCCACAGTCTATGATTCATAGTTTGTTAAAAAAATTGATGCTTGTCTACCAAAAATGCAATTCTATCCTTTGTAGAGGATTGTGAACTTTTATTAGTACAAAACCTATAGATGACACTTAATACTAGATAGAGTTTGTAGTACACGAAGACCTGAAATTAATGAAAAACATGCATATTGCGATCTTCCTCTTTCTCCATTGGATAGGGATAAGAGTCTCGGGCCTGCCCAACCATGTCCAAATATAGATTAATTTGATGAACATATTATTTTTCTTTGTTTTCCATAGGCATTTAACCAACATACATCTTGGCATTGAAAGCAACATATTGAAATATCTTTGACAAATTTGAGATTTTCTAGTGCAACATATGCACTCTTCCTTTAAAGCATTGATTTTCCTCTTATGTTGTAATAGAGAATCCATGATAAAAAAGACCCTGTATTATGATTATCTTTCTGAACATGGATTCTATTAATAGATGAGAAGATATAGGCCTGGTTCTCAGCAATTAGGTCCTCCTGTTTATGAAGAAATTGATAGATTTTTATTATTTTACAATAGGGGTAGTGTTTAGGTTGGCTATGGCTCTCCATGCTACCTATAAACTAGAGATATTACAACCAATTTGGGTGAATAAAAGAAAATTCTCCTTCAATATACCCCCCTACGTGGGACTTTAAGCTTATGTTTTTTGTAATTTCTCTTTGTTGGTCCAATTAGTCCCTATATGGAACTTTTATCTCGTGTGTTATGAAATTTCTCTTTATTGATCCAATTAGTCACTACATGGGATTTTTAGCTCCATGTACACTTTCTCTCTATTAGTTCAATCGTACATCTACAAAATAGAAAAATATTTCTTAATTTTACCTAAGACATTTGAAAATTCCATATTAATCTAGGTTTTGAGAATATTTAATATGTCCCATGTTCAACCCTAGGTTTCTTTGATTCCTACAAAACTATTATTGTTTCCCTATAGTATTGGGGTTTAGGATGACCTTGTGGGAGTTGACAATGAAACACATGGGGGTTTGCAAAAATTAGAGGCGTTTTGTGTCGTGTGGTTCCTCTTCCTTGAGTAGAGGATGCCTAGTTGGGTTATCCTAGTCTAGTATTTATATTTTTCTATACCATTTATAGAAGTTATGGCATTGCTCAAGTTCAAGTGAGAATTTTTTGTTTAGGTTCATTTTTACACAAATCCAACAAACAACAGCCTTAATAATATTTTTTTATTAGATACATATGATAAATTTATCATGTCCTTAGTGTTTTCACATTTTTAATATGTCCTTAATATTTCCAAAATCAAGAGGGATATCACATTAAATTAGGTGGTTGACCACTAATATTGGTAATTGCACCCTAGTCTAATTGTGCATCCAAAACTAAAGATACAAAATTTTTATTTAGAACAGTGAATATGATGATGGACTACTAACTAACAACACATGCACATGCAACTGAAGGTACAACCAAAATGGTACCTGTCAGATATTTCTTCATCAAGTGAGGAAAGCTTAGGACAAATAGAGGCCAGAAATGCGACTGCATCTAGTAGATATGATAAGAAAATAAGGACCAGAGGTGAAAAAGTCAGAATAAAATTTTGTAGACGCATGAAATTTTTTCTCGCCGAAGGAGGATCATGCTCTTATGATGATGAGAGCATAGGAGACATAGATGTTCCACTTAGGTATAAACATGTGGTGAACCAATGGGTACCTAAGGAACTACCTCCTATAGATGTTGACTTCATTGTCAACAATAGGACATATCGCATTGCACCATCCTCCCTGCATGGCTTGGGGCTATTTTCCATGGATGGAATAATTGTAAAATACAATACAGTAACTGAATTGATGGACTATGTCGAACCGTGTTACAATTATAACGATTGGATGCGGCTGGTCTGATACATACGAAGTATGTGGAGATATGCACTCGCCACAAATTATATACAATTAATAAACAAGGATAAAAATAAGGGAGCGACTATCTATATTGATGGAAGGCCTAAAGCTTCTGGCAATATTGCAGGGTTTATAAATAGCACATGACCTGGGACAACAAACAAACAACCGAATTTCATATTTGAGGGATGTGAAGAGAATCGGGTAGTCCTATGTGCAATAAAAAAGATAGCTCCCGGGGAAGAGTTATTAGTGGATTACCATTTGAATCGAATAGAAACATTGAATAATAGTGTGCAGGTTCTTATGAAACACCTCTTTAAGAAACCTCTACTTATTTCATTATATTTTTTTATTATCTTTAACCTTTTTTTTGTTATCATTAACAATTTTTTAAATATTTGGGGGTTCTAATTATATTTTGATGTGGCAGGATGATTGTGGAAAAGGGCCAACCACATAACATGTAAATGATTATCAATTTACACTTTCATTTTATGTTGTTTTTATTATTTGATTATATAATTTTATTGAAATAACATTTTTTTTGTTGAAATTATATGTAGTCAGCAGGCCATGTGGATCATGATTCTGCCAATGAGGAGGGGTTTTATTCTTGTGTTGATCCGATGCTCTTATTAAAAAAAAAGATCATTAAAGATAACAAGGAACTTTTTAGCTTGTTAGATCGTCTAGAACAAACCCCAGACGTCAAAGAAAGGATCAAGCTCCTTATGTCACAACTTAACACATATAAGGTAATAACCATAATTCAAAAAAAAATTTAATGCAATCATATGTTCAATTATGATACTTTGTTCTTTAACTTTTACATTATCTCATGAAAAAACATTTTCTTTTTTATAAAGGAATATTTGGAGCTTGTTCAGCCCAGGGTTGGTAGTAGTGGCACTACAGAGACACTACAAAGTCCTAATGCAGGTGGTCATACAACTTCTAGAGCACCATTTACTTCTCAATCTTCCATGACATGCACCAATAAGGCATCCACACCTTGATCACAGTCTAGAGATTATGGCAGAGATTAGGATCATAGTGATGTGGTTGAGATGGTTGCATTTCCTGGAGCTAGATGTGTGACAAGCACAGGGACCCTTCCGTGCACATTTTTGGTCGACGATAATGGACTTCCATTAAAACAATCAAGACTCCTAGGTAGTTATAATTCATATTTTAATCATTTAATGTTGTCCTCATACATAAATCATCTAGATTATTAATTTTAAATTAATGATCATATCTTTTTGTATGTAGGAAACGACCTTTTTTATAGGCACGTAGAGAGCAAGGCCTTGTCTATTTTGGGGGAAACCTTACGCATGAGGTGGAATTGCCATAATTCCAACCTCAGAAAGGAATTTATGGATTATCTTGAAGGCTTCTTTGGTGTAGACACGTTCAATACAAAAGTGGTCACATCTGCAGTGGGTGAATATTTAAAATATACCCATGATGTTTATAGATGAAGCTTGGAAAGAAATCCTAGGTATGAGTGTCCTCCCTCAATTCCAGAGAGGGAGTGGAAGGCGATCATTGATGATGCAAAAGAGAAGATTTTGAAAAAATCAGGAGAACAAATAACTGGTATACCAAGGTAAATTACAAATTTTTGAATTCAATACTAACTTTATTTTTCTTTAGATCTAAATAAAAGTGTGGTTATATATAACATACTTTAATATTTTGATGATAGGTTACCTGACACTTCAAAGGAAACCAAAGAAAGGATTTCCAAACATGGCCAACACAAGCTAGGCCAGTGCGACTACTCGAGGTTACAGTCATGAATCGTAAGTACTCGAGCATCTTAAGAATATTATTTGTATCACCTTACAAATTTAAGGTAATTGCAGCAAAAAACATTAAAAAACCATACCCTTATGCAATGCAGGGTGATGACTTTAGAACAGAAACCATAGAGGAAGACCTCCAGCTTGGTTACAAGTACAGTTATAAAGTCGTGGTTGATCATAGGAAAAGCATGGGGCAGACCCCAAGATCCAATTTGTGGGATAAGGTAAATAAAAATCAATCCACATTAACCTTTTGTTACTTATAAAATACGTAAATGTTTGATATCGTCCATAATTTTATGTCTTACTTTGTTTTAATCAGGGGAGCAGCACTGTCAACGAAACCATTAGTACTGAACAACATAACATTGATAGTGAAACGCCGCCAGAAGATCATGGTGCTCCCCAGCAGCCCCATCCCAGTGAGGTGCAGCCCCAAGATGTTCTTGTGACTAAGGCTCACGACGGTAAAATGTCTATATATTAATCATATACTTAATAATTTTGTACTTATAAATTTTGGCATTTCAATGGGAAAGAATTTCATAGATGATCATCCTCAACCTAAAGATTAGGTGAACAGGATGGAATCCATTCCAACGGTGCCGACTAGAGGACTAGGTAAATAATTACATTGCAGAGTTTTTTTTAAATATTAATGAACTACTTCAATGATATTTAAAAATTGGCCATATAAATTTAGTATTTTTTAGTTTTTTAGGTGATGGCCCCTCATAGAAGCATCCACACCATGGGTACGAGACTAGACATACTTGGTGTGAAAGGAATGAAACAACATCATCTGCTAATGAGCACCCAGTAAACGAAGACATGGGCGTGGATGATTTGCTTAAGAACTGGAAAGAAAAAAAGAAGACTAAAAGAAATTCATGATGCCATGTAATAATTTTATAATACAGTTAGATGTAAATTATATAGCTGATAATATACACAAGGCTATTTCTATGGCTTGTATATATCTTTGAATGTAATTTTGTTATACACTTGATGACAAAGAGCATTACATATCTTTTCATTGTGTCATGGACATGGTGTTGCTACTCAACATTGCCTCAAAGCCTACTTATTCATTCCTCTATGATATGTACAATGATTTTGAGCCTTCCGCAAATCATTGCGAGCATAAAAATAAGCCAAGGACAGGAACCCAAGGATTTCAATGTTAAGGTCTTGTGATTCCACAAGGTGGGATACAAAGAGGAATTGTTTACATGCATAAACATGCTAAATACCTTGATTGAGAATGCGGATGTAACAAGTTGAACATTGAAATCATAGAGCGATGAAATAATCGAGCAATATGGGTGGTCATAGATGTTTAGCTATTATTCAATCATTTAACCTTTTAATGTCTTTGAAAAATTCATGTTTGAAGGGTGGTCACCTCCATGACAAAGTTAATTTCTAAAAGTTTGTTTTTAGTTGTTTGAAGAATATTCCATGTCCCATAAGACTATTTACACTCATTTGTGGATTAAGGACCTTATTTTCATCCCCTAATCATGTTCAGGGCCCGAAGACCCATCCCAGCTACACAAAAAATCCTAATGGAAACCCTTTCTCATTCATTTGAAAAATATCCCCTTTAAAGGGATGATGTTGTAGTTAAAGGCCTTGATAATAATTTATGGATTAAGGACCTTATTTTCATCACATAATCATGGTCAAGGCCCCAACATAAATCCCTACTACACAAAAAAATCTAATGGAAACTTCATCCAACCCGTATGCAAAAGATCCCCTTTAAATGTCTCATGTTGTAGTCCATGTTTTTAAACATGGCCTATTAACCCAATAATATTTTTTCAAGGCCTAATTTCTTGGATGTATCCCCCAACCATGGTTAAATCCTTCATAGCCATCTTTGATACACAAAATATTATAACAATACCCATATCTCACTCAAAGGGTCATGATTCCCTATAGACAACATGTTATGTGGTTTAGGGAATTGATTATGTCCCTTAATCCCTAAAGGATTCATAAATGACCCAAGGAACTTATTTTCCTCGCTTGACCCTGGCTAATTACTTAATGCACATGTCCCCAGTGAAAAATATTTCATAATGGTACACATATTCAACTTGGAGGCCAAATATTTCCTCTAAAGGGATTATGTTGAAGGTGATGTTCATGGATATTGAGCCTTACAAATCCATTTATGAAATAAGGCCCTTATTGTCCTCCCTTTGTTATGGTAAAGTCCTTGAGACCCATTCCTACTATGAAAAAACTCATTGTTATACCCATATCCTACTTATATGACAAAGATTCACTTTAAACGAACTATGTTGTAGTTTGAGGCCTTGATCATGGCCTATTAGATCAAGAATATTAACTTAGGTCCTAATTCCATTGACTCGTGACCCAACCATGGTCAAGGCTCTAGTACCCATCCCTAATGCATAAAACCTTCTAATGGCATCCACATACCACTCTAATGATAATGATATCTTATATAAGGCATGTGTTCGCGTTCAAATGGTCACCAGGTGAGCAAATAGAGAGCGCTTTCATACCCTGTTGGGTCTAGTAGGGCAGAACAGCTGTGGAGCATAGGGTTAAAGGAAACAAAATGAACTATAATCTAATATCAACTGAAAACAAATAAAACTGCGAAAATAAACAAAAAACATCAAACACAAAACACAGGGGTCACCAATGGTTTCAGGCTGGTGTATTAATGAAACCAGAGCATGCTGAAGGAAGAGACCAGAGGTTCCTTCTCCCCCCAATGGAAGGCTCTTTGAGGCCCTCACACAGTTTTCTTTCCTTACAAATGAGAAGAACTGAGTAGTGAAAGAACTCTCGGTGATGCAGTTGATGGGTTGTTGTTAAAGGATGAGCCCTTAACCATCTGAACAACATAATAATGCTTAGAATTCCTTGCCAAAACAGTGTATCCTCGTGGCTTTTTATAACATCTCCTCGGGCGGTCACGCAACCTTCTCAAAGTGTGAACAGGGACCCATTTAGGGTTTATTTAGGTCATTAACCCGCCGATTTTGCAGATCCGGCTCTGATTTGAGAGTCAAATCATCTTGGGAGCCGGTCCGTAAGCGGTTGGGAGGCCGACCTATTCAATTAATGCACCGTTTTAGCAGATGTGTGGGTTTTTGTGTTGACAGTCATGCATCGAGCGTGCATGCGCTAATAACACGTTTTTGTCCTGCGCATGCGCACGCACACCAAACTGCTTTAAAGCGCCCTTCAATTTTTGGTTACTTTGTATAGTTTTTGGCCCTTTTGGAGTGCTGTGAAATTAATTCAGTGCCATGAATGACTTCATTTCTGTTTTGATGATGCGGAGTTCTTGTCACCATGTGCAGACGAAATTTCAGTGATAACAGATGCCCCCTGATGGATGAGGTTAGGAGCATATGTATAGCTGAAATCCATCAATGTTTCTTCTACTGAGAATGTTGTTGTAAGGGAAAGCAAGAGTGGGACTGTTCGGAGCGATCCGTTGGAGAAAGAAGGAACTGGTATCTCGACCTTCTGATAGACGTGCAGAGAAAAAGTATACAACTGTGTACAAACGAGGTGGGCATGCCCCATGCTCGTGTGATGTAACTCTGAAAAAAGATGATGGAAGTGTTGGTGTAGACAACTACAGCACCCTCGGGGGTGGTAATGATAAAGGTAGAAGACAATTCTGCAAGGGAACATACTCTAAATAATAGGCAATGATCATTGTAATAAGCAGCGACGATGATGTGGGCATTGATGGCCCTACCACGTTCAGAGGTCTTCGGCAAATGAAAAAAATAACTGCAACAGTCACAAAGTAAGACCCACCGTAACATGAGAGAGTGTTGGCGTCGAATGTTATGGGGGCCAACAACAGCAGGGAGCAATGGTGTTTCACCCTGTGCCATCCGAGATCTCTCATTAAAATAGAGAATGAGAATCAAGATACTATCGCCCTTCTGGAAAAGTGTGTTGATGTCGACAAAAGGGGGACGCGACTCCCAGAAGAAAAAAGGTGGTCTGTGGAATCCACTGAGGTGAGGAAGTGGCAGAGGTACATGGACGAAGTCAAGAAGTGGGATGACTCAAGACTTCCCTTGGTTGGAGGATATATAAGAGAAAAAGTGGCCGCAACCGTGTAACAAGGTCGAGTGTCAGGGGGATGACAAGACCGGTGCTAAGTTGTGCCAGAGGCGGGACAAGGTGAACAAATTCAGAGGGTAGAGGTAACTGACCTGTGGGGTACTCTGAAGATATGGACGATGACGGCAAGGGTAAATGATAAGTACTGCTCCAATCCAAGGGTGACATGGGTTGCGTGTGGCCAAAAGAAAGCAAGTCGCCAACAGTGACGACGAAGAATGTAATGACTGAAGGTAAAGGTGTTTGTACAATAAATAATAAATAATAAATAATTTTGGGGAGAAATGTACAAATACAGAAACGGGTGCCCCAGTGTGAAATGTGTGCCCCAGGGAGGGCAGAATTGTCATGAGAAACTGATGAAGGGTGGGGGCCCCATTGGTGAGTTTCTGTATGAGGTAGGTGAAATGAAGATAGGTTCGCAGATGGGCAAACTGATGGTGGATGAAATGGTGGGTTCATGATCCTGCGGAGGTGCACGTAAAAAAGAACATAACCATAAAGCGATGATTTGGGAGTCCATATGGGAAGCTAGCAAAATGAGGAGAAGAAGTATGTGGTTGATTCGCAACATGATGTAAGACTATCGAGACTCCCATCCCTAAAGGGTAATGAAGAACAGCATGAGTGTCAAAAAGTGCAAAAAGGTGCTATGAATGGGACAACTCATGTGGGTGAGAATGCTACCGGATTATAGTACCGAAGATACAAATGGAGGTGTGGGTACTATAGAGCCGGGAATAAGGATCCTAAAGGCCAATATCAGAGGGTGTGACTGGAAATGTAAATGCATTACAGCGGGAGAGACTACATGCCAGTGCTGAGTATATACCTGAAGGAATGATGTGGAGAGATGATAGATCAAGTACCTGCACACATAACAACCAAATACCCAAAGTGAACAATATCTGAAGATAATACCAAATATGAACATGTATTAGATAAATGTGACAATGCACATGCGTACCTGGCCATGATATGAGAAGAAGGTGCCCCAGGGGCTCAGGATGAAAAGTGGCCCAGGGATAGCCATGATGTAGGTGGCGGGATGTTGATCCCGTGGTTGAGGACGGTTCGAAAAATGGACATCGTGGGCTCCCGGAATGGTGAGTGGAATTTTGGAAAAAACCTTATATATAGCTGTAGGGCCCACAGTGCCACCTCATTTGTACCTGCTACTACAGTGAGTTTTCGAGCAGATTCAGAGGAGATTGAGTGATTTCGAGAGCACGAGGCATTCATTTCACGATGTGCGAGTTTCAGGTTAGTGGTTTGAACATCCTGCATAGCTATAGGTTTCCAATTTTTGGGCAGGGTAGGTACGGGGGGTCGTACGGGGGTTTTTGGGGGTTTTTGGGTAGAGGGTGGGCCCACATGCACGGGTGACTCAGTGGAAGGAACGCATGAGTGCGTGCCTATACATTAAATACGCGCGCATGTGTGTGCGTGAATAGGAATTTAAGGCGCGCCTTAAGGGCGCGCCTGTGAGGTGGACAGGCGCGCATGAGTGCGCGCCTGTAGGGCGAACAGGCGCGCTCAGGAGCGCGCCTGTGGGTAATACAGGCGCGCCCTAGCGCGCGCCTGTATTATGGACAAGCGCGCTCATGAGCGCGCCTGTGGAAAAAAATAGCCGCGCGCACATGCGCGCCTATATAGTGAACAGGTGTGCATGTGTGCATGCCTGTGGGTTGTGAAACCGTGCCTTTGAGGCAAGGTTTCAGGGTGAAAAATTAGCTTATTTGATGTCTTGGATGAGTTTTTAAGCTAATATAGGACTCTGGGTTGTGTGCAGGTGGTGAGAAATGACCATGGATGTGCGGTGGTGTGAGCGGGACTGGTCGCAGCTGCGAGATGATGTGGTCCATGCGAGGCCTGCCATTCGAGCATCTTTAGTAGCCAGTGGGTTGCTAAAGTTTTTTGAGTGCCTGTTGATACGGGCCCAGGAGTATTTGCTCCAGTTTCTGATCGAGATGTGGAGCCTCGAGCAGCACTGCTTCCTCGTGCAAGGAGAGCATATTACCTTCACTGCGGTGGAGGACATTTATTTCTTGACTAGGCTCCCCTTCCGGGGAAAACCATTGTCGGTAGATCCTGTGCTGCCGAGAGATACTCCTTTGCAGGAGGTCATTGAGCGATACTTATCGGGCGAGCACTATATGGCTGGGTCATCAGTGAGCATCAATGGGATAGATGCCCTGCTGCATCGCTGTGTAGCAGCGATGATAGTGCGGGTGTATGGGTCCCGAGTGACCCACCGGATTAGTGGTGGCGAGCCGATTTTGATGGAGAGGGTGGTGGTGGGCCATGAGCGGTTCGCCTGGGGTGTGACTCTTTATGCACAGATGATTGCACAGCTGGACCATTATCGGTCCACAGGCAGGGGGGAGTTCGCGTTTGGCTCCATCCTGGTGGCCTTCTTCTTGGAGAGGGTGCCGATGTTGCGCCCGAGGGTGCTGCTAGAGGCACCAGGGGTACGAGAGCCATGCTTGATGCGGTGTTCACAGATTTTGGTTCGCCACGGTGGTGGCGAAGGTGGACATTACTTTACTATGGAGGCAGCGCAGATATGGCAGCAGATGCCGCAGGTTATACTCCAGTTCCCCTATGTTGGGGTGGACTTCCGGGGGGACCCGGATATGGTACTGCCTCCTGGGGAGGTTTTTGACCACAAAGGTATGTTGTGTAGTTATATATTCTGATTTATGCTGTGATTTTGATATACCAGTGCACATGTTTGATGTATAGACACTGATACCATCTGTTGTTGCTTGTTTGGTGCATGTGCAGATTTGGCACCTCACGGGCGTGAGGTGGAGTTATAACGAGCGCCAGTGCAGCGAGAGTAGTAGAGATCATCGCGTGGAGGGAGGCGTCTGAGGGATGAGGCTGTTGGGCGACTAGCAGGGCCTGAGAGACCGGCATAGAGGCACCGCTTTGATGACCCTGGTGCGGGGCCATCTCATGCTCCTCTGGTGGCAGCCGGCATAGATGATGATGATATTCGCCGTCGTTTTGAGACGGTGTTTTGAGACGTGCCTGAGGGCATGTGGATCCGTATCCAGGATGAGGAGTTCCTGGAGCAGTGCTCAGGTTACCACCACCATGGCGGTCGATCATGCGGCAAGCAGCTGTGCTCGCTGCGATGACGAGTGGACGCCTGCCGCCTGGGCATGGTGGTCTTGCAGATGTTCCACCACCACCGCCTGGGGCAGGTGGGGGTGGGCCACCACCGCCTCCTGAGGGAGGGGCAGCTGGGGGTGTCGTAGAGGCCCCCTGATTATATGATGTATTTTTGTATACCTTTTTGACAGGCTGGTGAGCCGATTTTTGTACCGTTATGTGGCACGAGCCGAAGGGCCGATGTATTTTTTGTTGTATGTAAACATTCGGATGGTCGGGGAGGCCTTGATATATATATGAGTATACACCTTTTTTAGATCCAAATGTGGTACATGTGTTTTTGTTTTGATGATGATGATGTCTATGTTTCCTATATGCTGTGACAGGATATATGAGATGTTTATGTATGTGTAGCTTGATGTGATATATGCCAATCTAACACCATGTTAGCTATTTCATCTGTTGTTTGAT
>ML782378.1:425083-437132 GCA_009831015.1 Picea engelmannii | reverse complement strand
TCAGAATAATATTTATTAAAAATGAAACCTTCTTTTAGATAAAAATGCACAATGACTTCAAGATGACCAAATAAAGAGGATGGCAACACTTTAACAAGATAATGCTTGTCAAGAAAAATATTGTTTGAACTAACAAGAAACTTAACAATTATAGAATTGATTTCAGTTTTTTTTTATTACACCATGTAAACCAATTTCCCTTAGTATATATCTAGAGGAAAATCCATGGGGTAAGTAAGAGTTATTCTCCAAATACTCAAAATAACACGCTCAATCAATATACACAGTGTACACCAAATGTGAGTGTGGAGAACAACTTCCTTATAGTTAGGAACAAATTCCTCCAAATAACCCAAGTACATCCATATATCCAAATCATGTGTTCAAATGTTTCACATATTCATTCAATCCAATTACATATACATTCAACCCCATATATACCCCCTATTAGGTCATAACATAAGTACCCCCATTCAAAAAACTATCCTAAAAGCTTTGTGGCTAAATCTTTTGCATATGATGAAACCAAGTAATCGAGTTACTTATATTTATGCTCTCATACAATATGATTATTCATCCATCCATATTTAGTTCTTTTCAGTGTCATTCTTTGATAGCTTCCTTTCCTTTGATTCCTTATATATTTGATAATATCTTGTCACATAATTGTTCCTTGATGCCCTATTCCATTAATATCCTTGACTTTACCATATTCTTCCTTGGTAACATTGATGTGGCACCAAATCTCATGGAGTAAAAGAGTAAAATCTCTCTTTAACTCTTCTATCAAAAATAATTTTCATCTTATTTTGATATTCTTGGAATCTCTCATTCACTTGTTCTTTGGTCTGTCGCACCTTAATTATCTGATAAATTCTTCTAATAAAATCATTGATCTCTTCATTTTCATCCTGTACTAATATTAATATTAAAATAGTAATATTAAATCAAATAAATTTTTGTTTTTTTTTAAATAAATATTGTTCGTCGCACTTGCGACTACAACTTAAATAGTTGCGACAGTTTTGCAATATAAACAAAAAACGTTGTCGTCGCAAGTGCAATGAAAACTTAAATAGCTACGATAGTTTTGTAACATAAACAACAAAAGTTGTCGTCACAAGTGCGACGACAACTTAAATAGTTGCGACAGTTTTGCAATATAAACAACAAAAGTTGTCATCGCAAGTGCAACGACAACTTAAATAGCTGTGACAGTTTTTCTATGTAAACAACGAAAATTTGTCGTTGCACTTGCAACGACAAAATAAATAACTATGACAGTTTTTCTATGTAAACAACGAAAATTTGTCGTCGCAATTGCGACGACAACTTATATAGCTGCGACAATTTTTCTATGTAAACAACGAAATTTTTCATCGCAAGGGTCGTCACAATTGAGACAAAAATGTTGGTTTCACATTTTTGCCTAAATTGTCGTATTGGCGACGATATTTCTTTTTTGTCGCAATTGTGATAAGTTCCCTAGGGGTGTCGTTCTTGCGACGTTTATTCAATTTCTTTGCAATTTCCATGTGACACAAAACAACATTTCAAAGAGTCCATATTCATCCCAAATTCCACGACATAACGTCGCAAGAGCATCGAAATAGCCATCGGAAAATGACCCAAATTTGCTAGTGCTAGATTGCAAGGTATTGAAGCGAGCTTCAAATTCTTGGCTATGGGTATGGGCCATGAGGATGAGGGAACCGAAAAGGGGTGGGTAGGGTCAAAAATTTTGCTGAAAATTTATATGTATGAATGTGATAAGGGCGAAGAGATGAATCCAATGGAATAGGTCTCAAATAATAATGAAAAAATTTCCAGACTTATTTTTTTACACCTGTGGAGTTATACTCTAGTATGAAGAATATTGCAGTGATGAAATGCTGAAATTCTTAACCAAGAAGAAATGTGTAGTTACTTGGAAACCAGAACATAGTTGCGCAACAATAGATCTTGTCTATTTTGATTTGTTTATGTTGTTGTCCCCAAGGTTTAGGTATTCAGGGTTCTACAGACAAGGGTTTTCCCTGTGCTATAGCTCTCTGATATACGTGAGGGGTCCAACATTAGTACTTGTCCCAATATCTTAGGGAACTAACTAAGGAGGATAGATAGTACCCTTAGCCATACTACCCAACTACCCAGGTACTAGAGAGTATCTTCCCGAGTGTTGTTCTCGGTGGCACTATAGTAGTTAGGTGACCGATCAGTTTATCTAAAGAGGGATTTAGGAAATCTAGGCCAATTCGTACACAGGTGTTGTCTGATGCACTACCACTCGAAGGAGTACTAGCAGGGGTTACAAGGGTGGCCAACAGATGTGCTCTTAAGAACCACTTGTATTTCCTGCATGTATGAATCTCTCGACCGTGGGCTTATACACATAACAACAAATCTTTGTGGCTTAAAGACATCAGAATACGTCTCTACCTTGAAAATAAAAGTACCCACAATTTCTGCCAAGGAAAGTGCTCTGATACCACTTGTAATATACCAGATATAAAAAGTATGCAGAACATAAATAAAATGCTAGAAATGGCAGAATAACAACAATATAACCAAAACAATCACCACAATAGCACTGAAATGGTATAAGAATAACAACAAAAATAACACTTTGATTCTGAAAGCAATGTTCATGGGCCTTTTAGAGGGGGAAACCTCCAGTTGAGCAGAGCTCTATTAAAATAATATCCAAGCTAGGGTTCTCATACCCTCGACTTCTATTTATACTAAATATCTCTATCAAAAGGGGCATCTAGAGGAATATCCTTCTAGAAGCAGAAGCTTCTATTAGGTATTCTTACATTTGACTTATTCTATTTTATTGCAAGGCCTTATTAATATTGACCTTTATTACATCCGAATATATTGTTCTACCTATGTGTGGGGTAGGACCCTAACAGATTCCTTTTACAAGGATAAATTCATGTAATAAAGTAGGTATGGTACAAAATACATTGTTCTGAAAGTTGTCACAATACCTTTGTTTTATGCTGTCGATAAATGTTTTCTCTTCAATTACTTTTTCTTCAAAAATTCATCCATAATGTTTTCAAATCACTCATGCAAGTTTTTTCAGCTCCTGTTAATTATTTTTGACATCAATAGTTCATTGTTAGTGAGATTATTCATGTGTAGGTTTGTCGATGTACTTCTCCATTTCTTCGGGGATCACTTCGAAAAAAAAATCATTTGTCTCGATGAATAAGTGGGCTTTTCCTTCTACAGATGTGATTCGATTTCTTCTTGTGTAATTATTTAGATAATTTTTTATTTTTCTCTCCCACCACTCACGAATCTCTTCCAAACTCAACATCTGTGTGTGCATAACCTTATCTAATTTTCCTAGATAAAATATTATCGGCAATAGAACCAATGTTGTAATCTGTGGTATTATGCAGATAGGCTACCTGTAGTACTTCACATAATTTATTATACAAGAATCATATCAGAAGGAAGAGAAAGTAATGGAGAGACCAACAACAAGTATCCTTTATTATGTCAAGATAGCACAAATATACCGCCACTTTACTACATTCATGATCACTTATTTATACTCAGAGTTGGTTCTTAGGTAGTTACAACTATTTAACTACCTTGGTCAGTCAACCCGACCCAGCAATCGACTGACTTACAATTTGACTTGGAATTCCTAGTCGGTGGATATTTGGTTGGCTAGTGGAACTAGTCAACAGAGTCAACTAGGCCTTCCAACAAGGACCTATTCCCTCTCCCCCCAATGCATTAGGATGAGCCACTATGGACACTTCCATTGCACTAGTTAGTGGAGTAGCTACTCCTACTTATGTGCCTTAGAAATCAGGTGTTCCTATTTGGGGAATACCACTAGCCACATCTTCTCATTCCACTAGTTTACCTATATATAGTATTACCATCGTGACTTCACAAGTGCCTACATCTTAATTTTTTTTTATAGAGTAAAACACATTGGTTTTAATACTGGAATTGAGTTCCCACCCATTTTTTGTATACCCATAGGTAGTCCGACTATAGCTAATGTTGGTTTTCCTTTTGGTTAGAATTTTGATCCTGGGTTTGTTCAAGTAGCTAGTGCTACTACTGTCATTAGGGGTATAAATGTCCCTGAGGGTAGTGGTATGGAGGGATATAGGATTTCCTTATATACTACAAGGTTCATTATTCACTAGCCATAATTAGTTCACCAACACTCGATTATATTTCTTCTCTACCTCGAATTTACCATATCTATCCTAATTGATGAACAACCCCATTAAGCATCAACCCACATGGTCGAATATACCTACAAAAGTACCATCACATATACCTAATTTTGATGGATATCTTGGATAATATACTTCCACCCA
Organism: Picea engelmannii; assembly: GCA_009831015.1. NCBI lineage: Eukaryota > Viridiplantae > Streptophyta > Pinopsida > Pinales > Pinaceae > Picea > Picea engelmannii. Next base: position 432,774 of record ML782378.1, on the reverse strand, counting down.
CGTCATGATTTTCCACCTATTGTGTTCATCTAACTCCTTGGTGGATGATAGAATTAGGTTGCATATTTTCTACCAAACACTGACAAGGAGCATTGTGAAATGGTACATTGAATTATGAGGTTCTCCATTTAAAAAAGTTTCATCCTTGGTGATGTCCTTTTTTATGCATTTCCAAATTTTGATCCACTATGAAAATGGAACAAAAAGTTTTACATCTTTACATTAGAATACCGCCACTCATATTTCCAATCATATCCATGAATGGAGAAGGTGGTATAGCATCATCAGAACTGAAATTATAGATCAATTTCTAGTGGATTGGTTTGTAATGTCATTTTTTTTCTAATATCATGAAGAATGTATCTATATTGGGAGATTTAACTAAAGAGTAAGTGATTTCATTTGCTCAACATCTTGAATTGATTAACTCTTAGTCTGGCGCATTATATGAGATGATTCCTCATGCTCTTAGGCCATATATAGATCCTCCTAAACCTACCCTAGGGCCACATGTTTATGGTGATATTTTTCTTGTTTCCCATGCTTATGTTGTCCAATTTATAGGTCAAATAGGTCAGATGACTATATCATCTAATCCACCCATTAATGCACTAGCATAAAAAAAAATTACAGTCCCTACCCAAACCTTCAATGTTCATTTGGTATAATTAACAAATATGAAGAATGGTTAGAAACCTGGAGGTAAAATAAAAAGGAAAATAAGAATTCTACTTATGGAAAGGGACTACTCCTGATCAAAATGCTAATGTGTGTTGGCACAGGCATAGACCCAGGGTTCAGCTCCAAGAGCGCACCAACAAGCCCTAACTACTGGCCCTTTCGGCAACACCTATGTAGCAGATGCAGTCTCACCCGAAGTAGCTATGGGGGGTTGCAGGACAGAGATGTCTACAACCAAGGGGATATCAAGTGGATCCAATACAAACTCAATACATCATTCATATATCAATTACCAGTTCAGATCTACTCCGTAGAACTATCTATCAGATCTACTCCGTAGAACTATCTATCAGATCTAACACAATAATGGAATAATGGTATACAAAATGATAAAGAATAGAGCATCAATCACACACAACAAAAAATATACGTGTTTCACCCTCTCTCTAGGGATATGTCCACAGAAATGTGCTTTATAATGTATTTTTTGATTAAGGTTGGTTGTCATTGATGTCAACCCTTGAAGAAAGCCTCATAGAACAAAGGTTTGGGTAATGGACCCAATATTGTTTAATGTAAATATGACTCATTATTTTTTTTTCATGGTTGATAAGAAGTAAATATGGATGAACTCCAAAGGGGTCCACTTATGGTGAAAGCCCTCACGGGAAGATGCTTTGTGGAGTAAGAGAACCCATGCTTAATTGTGGAATAATGAGATGAAGGAAAGTGAATTTGTTAGGGAAAATATCCTAGATGGATAGTGCTTGTCATGTCATTTTTGGTGGTATGTGGAACGTCACATAATTCCTCATGGTTTGAGAGTTATGGCCTTACGAAGTTGGAGGACCCTCATATGTCATCTAGAAGCCCCAAAAGGTCAAAGTAGTCAAAGTGGTTTAAGAGATTTTAAAAGGTAAATAATAAAGTGAAGTGATGAGTGTATTATAATTCAAAGTGAACACAAAATAAATTATTTCAATAATAAATTTAATGGAGAAATTAGAAGTGGACCCAACCCTAAAATAAGAAATGTGGGCCAAGTGACCTAGAAGATGTTTTTAAGGAAGCTACTTGGAGAGTATAAATAAGAGGCAAGGATCTCTCATTTGAATCACACTTGAGCATATTGAATATCCATATGTTTCTGAGGTAACCAAGGATATCTAAACCATAATTCTGAGTGAAGGTGAATAAAAGAAGGCTGAAATGCAAGGAAGGATAAATTCTTTTGATGGTGCTTTCTAAGGTATGTTATTTATGGGTCATCTCACCATTTTCGCTATAAAGTTTTTTCTATAATGATTCAGACCGTGAAATTGCTATGCAAGTGAGAAAACATATCCAAGTATCTGTGGTAAAAAATTCATCTTGTGGTTCGTTGTATTTTGGGATTTATACTCCATGGAAAATAGGGTTTGTGGCCAGTCCTGAAACTAGTCAAAATCAGGTGTTTTGGGTAAAAACGTCATAACTTCTTCATAACAGATCCAAATTCAGTGAGAAAAAATGCGTTGGTTAGGTTACAGTCTGTAGTATTCTATGTAATATTTTCATATCAATTCATCAAAATTTTGTGTGGGCCACGCTCTACAAGGTCGCTCTCTAGAATAAGCCAGAATTCAACAAGGTATGTATTTTTTTCTATAACTCCTTTTCTGAGAGGTTCCAAGTAGTGACACTTGGAGGAATTATAAAAAAAATTGAAGAACATTGTGTATCAGTTTCATATATTTATACATTACAGTTTCAAAGTTATGATTACTTCAAGTTAGGGTTGTTGACTAATCCAAAACTAGGCATGTGAGACTAAAGAAAAGTTTGATGAAAATGCTAGTCTCTTATTTTTAAAGTTAAGGAAGGTTTGCAGGACTGTGATCATATATACCAGGTCTATTACAGATCTACAAATCAGATTTGGATGATAAAATTGATGAGGGCTTTTGGTTGTGGTACAGGTTGAGTACATGGTTGAGACAAGTAGTTGAGGAGTTGGTGCACATACATGAGGTTGATTACAAGTTGAGGTACAGGTTGATGCATGGTTGATGCATGGTTCAGATTTATTGGTACAGGTTTACAGTGGTATATCTCACAATGATAGTGTGACAGTGATTCCATCATTCTACTTCTACTTCAGGGTGGCAGGACGAGGCAAGGACAGGTAGTTGTAGCCACCTTTTGGTTGTAGCCGGAGAACATTGGGGGTTGTAGCCTCCTTCTAGTTGTAGACAAAAAAATTGGGAAGTTGGAGATTCCCTCAGGTTGTAGCCTGAGAAACTAGGGGGTTGGAGCCTCCTTCCAGTTGCAGCTGGAAAACAAAGGAATTTGGTGCTTCCAATGAAAGTAATTTTTCAGGACATATAAGAAAAAACATTTTGTGGTTTTCTCCCAATTTGGGTTTCCACGTAAAACACTGGTGTACTGTGTATGTGTGTGATTGTTTATTTCTTATTTCTCATTATTGGATAATAATTCTACATTGATATAACATTTGAAGAAAAAGGATTATAATTATGTTATTACTGATTCACCCCCCCTCTCAGTAATCCAACAATTGGTATCAGAGCAGGTTCCTTCAAAAATTAGTTTGACCACTGAAAGTTAGATCATGGAGAGTACCAACTCATATAAAAATGGAATACCATAGTTTGATGGACAGAAGTATGTTTTTTGGAGCATAAGGATGAATACATATATACAGGCACATGGATTTCAAGTTTGGCAATCAATTGTATATGGATACACAGCACCAGCAGTTCTACCAACAAATGACAAAGCAGTGAAATTAGGTGAGAATAATTCCAAAGCCACAAATGCACTTTTGAATGGTCTCAGTGATATGATATTCACCAAAGTTGCACATTGTAAATCTGCTAAAGATATTTGGGACAAGCTTCGAAATATTTATGAAGGAGATTCAAAAGTCAAAGTAGCAAAGCTTCAAACTTACAGAGGTCAGTTTGAACAACTAAAAATGAAGGAAGATGAAGATATCACAACCTACTTCTTACGAGTCGATGAAACAGTGAATGCAATCATAGAATTGGGAGAATAAATTGAAGAATCTGTACTTTTCCAAAAGGTACTAAGATCTCTTCCTATGATATTCAACCCTGAGATATTAGCACTAGAATAAAGATCGGATCTAAACTCAATAAGCATGGACGAACTGCATGGAATATTCACATCATATGAGATGAGAATTGAACAGGAAAATCCAGATGTAAAAGAAGCAACCTTCAAAGAATCCAAAAGATCAAAGCAAAAGAAAAAGGAACAATAAGAATATAGCAGTAGCAGTGACGTCTCAGAAGATGATGAAGAAGTGGCCAACTTCGTCAAAAGACTGAACAAGGGAACCAATGGTAGGTACAGAGGTAAGCTTCCTTTAATTTGTTTTGATTGTGATGGTATTGGTCATTTTTCTAACAAATGTCCTCATAAGAAAAAGAGAAATGATGAAGGTTACTCAAAAGGCAGACAAATGTATACAGGTAAAAGAACTACAAAGAAAGTTTTCAAGAAAAAAAAATTCACCAAAGAAGACATCTCATCATCAGATGAAGATGAAGTCAGTGATAGGGAAACAAGGAGAGTTCTATTCATGGCAGTAGAAGACTCTGATAAAGAAGACTCCTAAGAAGAATATGAAGAAGCATATGAAGAAGAAATTGAAGAGGCAGAAGTTGACTTTCGAGAATAATTAATGAGTGTCATAGAAGTTATCAGAAGAGAAAAGAAAAAAAAACAAGAAACTACAAGCAGAACTAGATAAGAAAAAAGACACTCAAGAACTAGAACAAATGATCACAAAATTGAAGGTTCAAATAGAAGAAGATAAAATAATTGAAGAAGCACTCAAAGAACAGCTAGAAGGAAAGGATTGGATCATTGGAAACCTGGAAGCAGAGATTGTCACACTAAGAAAGGATAGCTCAAAAGTTCTGGATGACATTATCAGCAGTCAAAAATCTTATCTTGACAAGTCCATACTTGGATACAATTAGACAAAAAAGGGATCAAGCTCCAAAACAATAGAGCAAGAAACAAATCCAAAATGTTATGCAGAAACAATCAAAGGGGATAAAAATATATACAAGGAATATTACAGGGACACTCCTCCACCAAGAAGATTCAGATTTCAGAATCAACAACAGATAGAGAGGCTTCAAGAAGAAGAAGGATTCATAAGAGTATCTCTTTCATAAGATCTTCAACTACCAGGTATCAAACTATATTTTTTGGTTTATGTTATGCATGTAATAATTTTGGACATAAAGTTGTAAATTGCAGAGCTAACAACATGAACAATAACTACTTTGAGAGCCATACACAAAGGGGTTATTCAAGAAGACCTAGTGAAACGTAGAGAAGAAGTTGCAACAGGTTTGAATCTTTGAGCACTGAAGTGGAATGTTACAAATGTAACAATTTTGGACACATGGCCAAAAATTGCAGAATGACAGTCCCTCCTAAATAACCTCAACAGATTCACAAACAAGAACCTCAGAAAATGACATGGATAAGAAAGCAAGATCAATATAGCAATGAAGAATGTACAGTCACTCTACAAGCTAAATAGAAGAAACATGGTTGGTATGTTGACAGTGGATGTTCAAAACACATGACAGGTGATAGAAACAATTTTCTTACATTACGAAAGGAAAGAGATGGATCGGTCTCCTTTGGAAATGATGATTCATCCAAAATCATTGGAAAAGGCACAGTCTGAATTGGGAACAAGAATGAAAAGGAAGAAAATTTTCTACTAGTAGAAGATATGAAACATAATATTTTAAGTGTGAGACAAATGTGTGACCAAGGTCATAAAGTTACTTTCGATTCACAAAAGTGTGAGATAAGAAAAGAAGGTTCAGGGAAATTGGTCGCTACAATTGCAAAAACTTCAAGCAACATATATGTGTTAAGAGAAATTGGAAATGAAAAGTGTTGTCTAGGAAAGGAAGATGAAAGTTGGCTATGGCACATAATAATGGGTCACATTCATTTTTATAACCTTTTCAAAGTCAGCAAAAGAGAAGCCATTAGAGAGATGCCCCAGATCACGAAACCAATCAACACTTTATGCAAGCATTGCCAACAAGGAAAGCAAACAAAGACCAGGTTCAAATCAAAGGAATATTCAACAACAAAACGACTGAAAATTGTGCATACTTATCTAGTTGGACCAACTACAACAAAAGGCTTAAAAGGTGAGATATACTTTATGTTATTAGTTGATGATTATACAAGAATGACTACAATTTTCTTTCTCAAGAACAAATCATAAGATTTTGAAAATTTCAAGATCTACAAGGAAATGGTTGAAAATGAGATGGATTCAAGAATCAAATGCTTAATATCGGATAATGGAGGAGAATTCACCTCAAAGGAATTTATGGACTACTGCAACAATCATTGAATAAAAGACAATTCTTTGTCACTAGGACACCTCAACAAAATGGAGTTGTTGAAAGAAAGATCAGGACAGTACAAGAAATGGCTCAAACAATGATAATGGATCCAAAGTTGACAGATATTTTTTGGACGCAGGCAGTGCATACAACAGTTCACATTCAAAACAAAGTAATGCTCAGAAACAACATTGGTAAAACCCCCTACGAGCTATGGAAAGGAAGACCAGCAAATGTGAAGCACTTCAGAGTTTTTGGAAGCAAATGCTACATCAAAAGAGAAGATGGCAGAATGGGAAGGTTTGAATCTCGTGTGGACAAAAGAATACTTGTTGGTTACTCAAGTACAAGGAAAGCATACAAGTGTTTCAATCTAAGATTAAACAAAGTTGTGGAAAGCATTAGTGTAACAATTGATGAAACAGGCAGACTAGAATCAAAGGAAGAAGAAAACAAATCAATGAAACAACTTTTTGAAGAAGAAGATGAAAAAGAAGAAGAAGAGGAATATGAAGATGAAGAGAATCCGACAGAAATAGAAGAGAAAGTTCAACAAGTATCTCCAAAGACACCTAGCAAATGAGTACAGAAGAATCATCCTTCAGATCAGATTATTGGAAACAAAGATGCAGAAGTTGACAATAGAAAAAAAATCCGTTCACCAGAATAAACACACCTAGCACTCTTATCTACAATTGAACCAAACTGTTTTAAAGAAGCTAGCAAGGATGAATTTTGGAATAAGACCATGGATGAATAATTGGATCAAATAGAGAAAAATGACACTTAGGAATTGGTTCCAAGACCAAAGAATAAGAATGTGATCAACACAAAATGAGTTTTCAGGAATAAATTGAATGAAGATGGAGAAGTTACAAGGAACAAAGATAGATTGGTATGTAAAGGATATGCACAGATTGAAGGAATCGACTTTGAAGAGACATTTGCCCCAGTTGCCAGAATGGAAGCAATCCATTTTCTTTTAGCTTATGCATGCTCCAAAAATGTTAAAGTATATTAGATGGATGTAAAATCAACTTTTCTGAATGGGGAACTTGAAGAAGAAGTCTACATTGAACAACCAGAAGGATTTCAGTTGTCAGAGAACACATACTATGTGTGTAAATTAAACAAAGCCTTGTATGGTCTAAAATAGGATCCTAGAGCATGGTACTCCAGACTGGATAAGTATCTGCAGTAGGCAGGGTTTAGAAAAGGAAGTGCAGACAACAACCTCTACATCAAGGTAAGTCAAGGTAATATTTTATTAATTGAAGTTTATGTTGATGATATTACTTTTGGTAGTGATGATGACAGGTTAAGCCAGAAATTTACAAAAGACATGCATAATGAATTTGAAATGTCATTACTTGGAGAACTATCCTTCTTTCTAGGACTTCAGATACGTCAAAGCAACCAAGGAATTTTTATTTATCAAACCAAGTATATCAGTGATCCAGATTTTATGAGCAGAACGAAATGAATACAGATTATTAATAGGTGCTTAACACAAAAATAACAGAGATACAGTAAAACTGGTTTTCTATTAAATAACGAAATAAGCTGAAACTGTAAAAATGCAGCGGAAACAAG
>ML782378.1:372525-418178 GCA_009831015.1 Picea engelmannii | reverse complement strand
CCCAAAAGGTCAAAGTAGTCAAAGTGGTTTAAGAGATTTTAAAAGGTAAATAATAAAGTGAAGTGATGAGTGTATTATAATTCAAAGTGAATACAAAATAAATTATTTCAATAATAAAGTTAATGGAGAAATTAGAAGTGGACACAACCCTAAAATAAGGAAAGTGGGCCAAGTGACCTAGAAGATGTTTTTAAGGAAGCTACTTGGAGAGTATAAATAAGAGACAAGGCTCTCTCATTTGAATAACACTTGAGAATATTGAATATCTATATGTTTCTGAGGTAACCAAGGATATCTAAGTCGGAATTCCAAGTGAAGGTGAAGAAAAGAAGGCCGAAATGCAAGGAAGGATAAATTCTTTTGATGGTGCTTTCTAAGGTATGTTATTTACAGGTCATCTCACCATTTTTCGCTATAATTTTTTTTATGTAATGATTCAGACCATGAAATTGCCATGCAAGTGAGAAAACATATCCAAGTATCTGTGGTAAAAAATTCATCTTGTGGTTCGTTGTATTTTGGGAGTTATACTCCATGGAAAATAGGGTTTGTGGACAGTCCTGAAAGTAGTCAAAATCAGGTGTTTTGGGTAAAAACGTCATAAATTATTCATAACAGATCCAAATTCAGTGAGACCAAATGTGTTGGTTAGGGTATAGTATTTAGTATTCTTTGTAATATTTTCAGATCAATTCATCAAAAAATTTGTGCAGGGAACACTCTACAAGGTCGCTCTCTAGAATAAGCCAGAATTCATAAAGGTGTGCCATTTTTTCTATAAATCCTTTTCTGAGAGGTTCCAAGTAGTGAAACTTGGACGAATTTCATAAAACACACTGAATAACATTGTGTATAAGTTTCATATCTTTATACATTACAGTTTCAAAGTTATGATTATTTCAAGTTAGGGCTGTTGACTAATCCAAAACTAGGCATGTGAGACTAAAGAAAAGTTTGATGAAAATGCTAGTCTCTTATTTTTAAAGTTAAGGAAGGTTTGTAGGAATGTGATCATATACACCAGGTCTATTACAAAGCTACAAATCAGATTTGGATGATGAAATTGATGAGGGATTTTGGTTGTGGTACATGTTGAGTACATGGTTGAGACAAGTAGATGATGAGTTGGCGCACATACATGAGGTTGATTACAGGTTGAGGTACAGGTTGATGCATGGTTGATGCATGGTTTAGATTTATTGGTATAGGTTTACAATGGTATATCTCACAGTGATAGTGTGACATTGGTTCCATCATTCTACTTCTACTTCAGGGTGGCAGGACGGGGCAAGGAAAGGTGGTTGTAGCCACCTTCCGGTTGTAGCCAGAGAACATTGGGGGTTGTAGCCTTATTCTGGTTGTATCTAGAGAATTGGGAAGTTGTATCTTCCCTCAGGTTGTAGCCTAAGAATCTAGGGGTTGGAGCCTCCTTCTAGTTGTAGCTGGAAAACAAAGGAATTTGGTGCTTCCAATGAATGTAATTCTTCAAGACATATAAGAAAAAGCATTATGTGGTTTTCTCACGATTTGGGTTTCCATGTAAAACACTGGTGTATTGTGTATGTGTGTGATTGTTTATTTCTTACTACTCATTATTGGATAATAATTATACATTGATATAAAATTTGAAGAAAAAGGATTATAATTACGTTTTTACTGATTCACCCCCCCTCACAGTAATCCAACAGTATTAATATGAAGCATACAGTTCTTGTCTACGCTCTCAGCTAGCAAATATTCTTTCTTCTTCTCTCTATTTCTCCCCTTCCTATGCACCTAGTTGTAGGACTTGATCTATGCACCCAGTTGAAGATCTTACAATACCAAAAGGCTCTAAAGCTTAACACTTCTCTCTCTCACACAATAACCGCTCATGCCAATAACAAACTAGAACAAACAATACCAACAATAATAACAACAACCCATACCAAGTCCTTTAGACCTCTATTTATACATTACAATCACTCACTGACATCCATAGGCCAAATCCTAGGTGTCAAAACCCTAGAAACCAAAACCCTAGGTCAACTTGACCCCCATTTTCAGGGCTTCACCAACCTGTCTTTTCTCCCTTCTTCTGTGGTGCTCCAAAGCATCCAACAGTGGCTTTTTTTGCTTGTTGAGTTGTCCACGATCCTTATTCCTTGTTGATATATCATCCTCAATCTTCTCATCCAATGACTTGCTTTCTCTTACTTCACTCTATCTTTTCTTCTCTTTTTCTCACTTCGAACCAGTAACAGTCACTGTGTCTTCCGCGTAGTTTGCATTTTGCCTTTTCTTCCTTGATCTTCGCTAACTTTCATAACCAAGGGCCAACATGCCCCCAACACTCACCTATGACTCATCCCGAGGCACTTCAGATATGACCTTTCTATCTTACTTCAACTTCAGACTGCACAATGCAACCTTTGCTTTCTGCTCTATGACTCCTCTTCTTCCTTGTACAGACTGTCTTTTCTATGTCTGGTACCTAGTTTCAACTGCACCTGGTACCTAGACCCTTTTCCTCATGCTTTTACTAAGAGATGTGAGGCATATGGTTGTCACAATACAATTTCAAACGACTCCCATTCACTAATCCTTCCTTCCATTCTCCCTTCAAAGTTTTCAACTGCGCAGCTCCTCCTTTTGTAACATAAGCAACCTCATATGGCCCGAGCCAATGCGTTCTAAACTTCCCAGGATGTTTGATGAACTTACTTTCATATACCAGTACTAGATTGCCTTGTTTAAATGCCTTCTTCTTGATGTGCCTGTCATGATAGACCTTCTCTCTTTCCTTCTGTACCTACTGATGGAATCTTCCAATAAATCTGTCTTCTTCTAGTTCGAACAACTGTGAAAGCCTTTCTCGAACAATGTTATTGTCATCCATATCTATAAAGGTAGAAATTATTAGGCTTGGTACCAAATATTCCATTAGCACAATGACTTTGAGACCATACACCAACTTAAAATGGGTCTGCATTGTTAGCCTCTTGCAAGTGGTTCTATAGGCCCATAGTACTGTTGGTACTCTTAAATCTCATTCATCTCTATTCACACTACAAATCTTCCCCAGCATTATCTCCAAGATCTTGTTGAATTCTTCCACTGTCCCATTTTCTTGTGGATGGTAAGGAGTGCTCTTCTGATGGTGGACTGTAAATTCCTTAGTCAGGGCTTCAACTGTTTTATTTATGAAATGTGTGCCTTGATCACTCATAAGGATCTTTGGGCATCCAAACCTAGTTATGATGTCATCAAATATGAAGCGCACAACTGTAGTTGCAATACAGTCCTTAATTTTTCTTGCTTCGGCCCATCTAGTCAAGTATTATGTCGCGGTAATTATGTGCATTTCTCCTGTGCAGTTGCCTGGTGGGTTTATAGGTCCCACGAAGTTAATGGCCCATTTCTCAAATTCTTGTAGGGTCAGTTGTGGTGCTAACAACATTTCATCTCTTCTGGATGGTTTCCCATCTCTTTGGCATACATCGTAGGCTCTATAATAGTCTTTATCATCTTTTATCACCAGAATTTCATCCGCAAATGGTTATAGGAATCCAACATCCTCAAAAAACTCATTAGTTCACTTATGTACCAAAAATGCATCTCCAAAAGGTCCAAAACTATACAATCAACAATAAAATCAGCATGCGCTAAAAATACACAAGGCACGTGCACACATGCGACAGTCAGATAATGTCGGAAAAGCGCACGTGCGCGACTGTGGACTCAAAAAGCCACGCACACCTCAAAACGATGAATTTATGATATTGGTCAACCTTCCACCCACTTCTGGTTCAGCTTCCAAGTCGATTTGACATCCAAATCTCAGCTGAATCTGATTGGGGGGTTGGTCAAAGACCTAAAGGTGCCCTAAAGGGCCCCTTATTCACACTAAGAACTAGTTGCATAATACCTCAAAGATATGCTATAAAAGGAAGCCATGGATGCACTATATTTTCAAGTAATTCATTTGTATTTTTATGCTGCTAATATTCTCTTGGAGGATCCTCTTTCCTCATCAAGAGCATGCTAGCACCATTTCATTTAACCATTCATATCACCTCTTGATTGAATGTTCTTTGGATTCTCTTCACCATTTCATTTTAGTTTGTTACTTGTAAGAAGAGCTCAATATTTGGGGTTCCAATAGCCCTCCCTTGGAGGAAGAGGGGACCCATACATCTCCCTTTCTCTTTGGTGTTTTCTTTCCACTAATACAATCCTTTCCATTACTGGCATGAATTTTGTTTATTTCTTGTTCTAATGTCCTTATGCACTCGAGTCTAGTTTATTTTAATGTTCTTAGTTTAATTCATTTCTTATCTTTTATGCTTTATACTTGTAACTCTTTCCTTCACTATTGTCTTGCCTAGCTAACCCAACTAGGCTTGTATGCACCCTTATTTTTCTCATTGAGGTGACAAAAGAGGTGCAATAGATTGGCGACTCCACTGGGGAAAGGTATCAATTTCCTCCCCCATTTGGGTTATTTTAGCTCTTCTTTTTGTTTATTTAACTTGTAGGAACCATAACTGGCCTAGGCCAGCCTGCAGAAAACCAAATTCAAATATGAGTTGGGAGAATTTCATCCGGAATTTCTTTCACGACCGTGTAATAGTAAGTGCATGGTTTTTATAACCCACAGGCGCGTCTTACGAGCATGTGCGCGAAATCCCCTATGTGTCTCAGCGCCCTCAGCACACTGTGCCCAAAGGTCATTTTTAATCTTCACATTAGCACCCAATGCGCCTCTGTCTACTCTGTGACCCATGCATCTGCTAAAAAATTCACACATTGTAAGGGTTTTTGTGATTTTTGAGGGCCCATAGCCTTCTTAAAATTGATTCCATGCAGATTGTAACATGCACCACACTTAGATACCCTCTCCATATGAAGGGATTAGTCAAAACATTCACACTTAGGGGGTTAAAATAATTCTTTCCTCTTTTGCTTTCATTTTTGCCGCATGGATGGCTTGCTTTGAGTAAAGTCTAAGTTGGAATCATCCTACATCACATATAAAACTTACATTGGGACCAGAAATTGGATATCAATCATTGAGTATTCTCTTCTCTTGCGCCCCAAAGCGATCTTGAGAATCAAAAAGAGATTGAGGGAAAATTTCATCTCCCTTAAAAAGACAAAATCTTTAGGAGAGGACAATAGCCCCCTCGGGACTCCTCTTAGTTTATTTTTCAAACACATCTTAAGATTGTAACGGGCCCATACATGCCCATGTGCTATAAAGATAGGATAGTGATTTAATTTTACTTTCTTATATTAAAACACTAGGGAAGTTTAAAGGTTTTGTAACGGGCCCATACATGCCCACATATGGACAATCTAGGATAGTTTCAAATATTTCTTAGATTAAATCACACTAGGGAGTGAAAGGAATAGTAAGGACCCACATGTCCACATGCTAGTTTCCTAGGGACTTTAAAATTTTGCAAGGTTGTACCAATGGCATTTAGTTAATTAGGTAATCAAAAATTGCAAGGACCACACAAAGTCCACATGCAGCAAGGTGACACCTAATTTATTAAAAAACAATTGGCACTCTTTCACTTGTTCACACACAAAGTCACTACTCACTCACATAGTTTTCATGTCGAAACATGGAGGTTGAAGTAAGTTTCCTCTAAAGGGATTCTAAAACACCCCACCCTTTTCTTGACGAAACTATCCACTCCCACTTAATTTCAACGAGGTTGGCTCACACCCCCAATCTCTCAAAAAACCACATCTAAATTTTTTCTAAAAACTCACTAAGTTTCCTCCATAGGAGGTGCCAAAAGAATTTTTTATTTCTAGGTAGGATCTCGGGGATAGGCATCCAAATAAATCCCCATTATCTGGTTCTCACAACTTCAAAACAATAGAAGTTGTCAAATAGGGAACTTTAAAAATCCTCCAAGTCAAGTGTTCCTAACACCATAAGGCAAGGAGATACCCATGAAGGGTCGAAGGCTGAGGTCTGATTGTTCTGTGCATCCCCCCTTGAGGCACCCACCTCTTGGACGAGATCCATCCCGTGACCCATTTCTAAGTCAAAAATCTAAATTCCGCACTTTGACCGAGGTACCTAGTGACCAAATTTTAGGACATCTACCCAGGTGGCAATTGTGGGCTGCAATTGCACCTTGATCAGATTTTGTATGGCTATTGGGAAATATCGCTATCTCTTTCGGGATATTCACCCTCTACCCCTCATTATAACTGATTACTTAATCCTTCACTAGTTCCTCTTTCAGTGGATTCAGACCCCACTATTGAGTGTTATTGGAAGATCCAGTGCTACGTTACATATTTTTAGGACATGAGCATTTGTTTTTCTTTGTTCTCTCATGCGGACAAGAACCACCTACCCACATGTACACTTCTTTATCAGTTTATTTATGTATGTTATTCTTGTGATTACATGCGATTGTGCGATATATTGTGAACGTACATGTTATACAAAGTCTCTTGTTCATTAATTTCTCTCATCACCATTTGCACACATCCACTTTGCTAGTTGGACATCATAGGGGACCCATAGAATCCCCGTCATTCCAGACGATTTCTAAATCTCCATCCCATTCTAGGGGGAGTTCCTCATCTTGCCAACTCATCAGCCATACTTTCTCACACCCCTGTGAGTGCTACTGTCTTGGGATCATCTTTTCTTGGTTCCAATCTTCTTGGCTCCACTTCCCAAGGTCAACCATCCCCAAACTCTCCTTTACATAGAAGTGGGGGGCACACTTCTTCTCAAGGAGGAAGTACAACTCCATCTAGCCCCCTTCACAAGTCAGGTACACCCCACATTTACACTATGGTCGGAACAAACCCTCTTTCGAGGTTAGGCACACAAAACATTCCTACCATGGTTGGCACTAATCTTCCACCACAAACCCAGATGCCATACTTGGCTTCCCTCAACATACTGGATCTGACTAAACTCACTAATGATCCTATATCGCACGACCCCACATGGCCTGCAATGCCTACCAAACTACCTTCAGACATCCCTAAGTTTGAAGGAAAAGAGGGAGATGACCCAGCCAACCATATCATGACCTTCCATTTATGGTGCTCCTCCAATAACATTATGGATGACTCTATCTAATTGAGACTATTTCAATGCACACTCACTAGCCCATCAGCTAATTGATATGTAGAAGAAAAATTTGGGTCCCATATGACTTTTGAATCTTTGGCCATAGCATTTTTTACCTTCTTTCAACTCCCAATCTGTCATGACAATGGTCTCGAACTCCTCTCAGAGTTTAAACAAACCTCTACTACACACAATGTCGACCACATTCATGAATGGCATCGGCGATGTAGTCTATGCAAAGCAGAAGCCACCAAGCAACAATGCCTTAATTGGTTTCTCAAATCACTTGTTTCCCTCCTTGCCAAAGATGTGGCAGTCACCTTCCCCCAATCTAAAGAAGAAGCCATCAGCAAAGCCCAACAATTTGAACTCACTTATTGACAATTAGGATATTTGTACACAGTACTCCCTGATGCCCCGAGACCCATGCCATTTTTCCAAGACAAACCTGGGATGTCTCACTCAGCGGATGGATTGATTGGTACCACTACACACCACAATTCACACCTGCAACAACCACCTATGTATCGCACACCTTAATATCCACCATCATATGGTGGACCCCCTTATTATCCTCCTCCTCCTTATCAACAGCCATACCCCTCAACCTTTCCTCCACCCATCAGCAGACCGCCACCAGCATCCACAATACGCCCCGTGGCCCAACCTAGTTTTGATACCCCATCTACCTCTGCTTACACCCTAGGCACTAGTTAAAGTTCCACACCTTCCTATATAACTTATAGATCATGGCCATAATAGAATTTGTACTTCCCATTTACTGGCCCTCCCCAGCCTATTGCTCCTCCACAAGGCCAACCACATGTTGGGGTTAACTTTGTTCAACCCTCTCCCATTCATCAAGTCCATCACTTCGAACAACTGAATATGAAAAATCCATCCCATTAGCCGAGCAATGCCAGAAAGAAAGGAAAAAACCAAAACAATAATAATCCCAGACTAGGAGGAAGCCAGAACCAACCCCAGTAGAACCAACCTATTGGGGACAACCAGAACCAGGGGAACCAGAACCCCCAAGGGGGAAATAATAACAAATGTCAAGGGAAGAACAACAACAATATTCAGACAAACTTCCCTTATTCCCTTTGCGGTGAGTATGGCCATTATACTCACCGTTGCCCCCAAATTGTGGACTTCAAATGGATGAAAGAATCTAGACATGGACCACGTCCCCTAGTATCGCTTGCTCCCTAGCATGCCCCACAATAATATGTGCAGCAACCCCCCCAATTTGTGTTACAAAACCCCATACCAAACCAAGGGGTAATGAACACCCAACAAGATATGCATCCAACCCCACCACAGATGGAACAGTATGCCAACCTAGGACCTCCTACAAATCACACTATCCTCCTCACTAGTGAGGAAGAATTCCTTCTACAAACGCAAAGTTGTCAATACAGCGCACCCTCTGAACCTACTCCCACTACATCGGAGGCCACCCCAGTCACAACTGGACCACCTTTGATGATTCTATGCCCTAATACTGAAACACCTCTTTGCATCCCTTGCATCCCATTACGAAGGAATGTCAACAACCCTCAGGCTAGGGCAACCCACAATTATAATATGGTCGATGACTTGGCACAATCCCCCACTTCCATGTCAGTCTTAGAATTTCTTCAAACCTTTCCTACTCAATGGAAGTCATTACTTTCTGCTCTAGGGGCAGTTGACCCTACCGATACTAGACTCATCACATTTGATCTTGATAGTGGAGAACCCCGCCTCCCCACTCTTGTCGCTTTTCAAATACTGGTTAAAATATGGAATATCAGAGTCCACTGCTACATTATTGACGAAGGTGCATCCACATGCATCATGTTCGAAACCGTCTGGCAGAAACTTGGCTCTCTAGAGCTAATACCATTTGTCATTACTCTAAGGGATTACAACGGACGACCCTCGTCTCTCAAGGGGCTCTTCCAAAATGTCCCCATCGAACTCAGGGGAAAAACCATTCTCATTGACATTGAAGTTATCGATGCCCCGCTCGAATACAATATTTTGTTTGGTTGTAGCTACATGTATTCTATTAGGTAGTCACCTCTTCTGTGTTCTGAATCATGATGTTTCCCCATAAAGGAAAGATCATTACCATCAATCAAGTATCACATTATGAGCCTAACCCTTCATCAAACATCGACAACATCCTCTCTTTTGTCCACACTAATCCATATGCCTATCGACTCATTGAGATGGGCCCCAGAATTTTTAAGGACCCATCCTTTCTAGGGACATACCACGGAGCACCACTGCTCATCCATCCCTCAGCACAAGTATGTGTTGTCTCCACCAATGAAACGACAACTGAAGATACTCTCCCTCCACCGAGGCCTCTTTCATCCTTGACGTCCCACTAGTCGCAGAACTCCTCCCTCGGGAATCCCCTGGAACTTGTTCAAATCTACTCATTCTTGATCTTCCCCTCCCCCAGGGCCATATCCCGGTTTGGGAAAATAGTCCCCCAAGCCATTACTCAAATCCCTTTCTTTTACCCCCCATCGGGTGTAGAATATTTCTAGGTAGCCACAACAGTCACCCTCCCTAATATGGTGCTGGAAATCCTAGGATGGTATCTACATCTACCTAAGATGGTCCCTCAATCATCCCTCCCTCCCCAAACAGAAGGAATCCCGATGCATATTCCCATACTTACCCCCACCATCCCACCCACACTCCCACTCACTAACACCCCTACTATAGCTGGGGGTAGATGGAAAAATAAAGAGCCCACCGCTCCACTTCCCCCATGTGTCCAACCTCGTTGTTATCTATGTGAGAAAGACAGACAGCCCACCAAAAAGTGCCCATCCCTCCCCAATCTACGCAATCTAATTCAACTCCCTTGAGTACCACCATCGCTTGTCACTTCATCCAGTACTGCCGCTATCTCCCTGAACACAAGTAGTAAAGGACTGTGAACCAAATTCGCATGTGCCATCTGTTCAGAATGTGGCATTATACACACCATTGTCCAGTGTTACCTCAATTCTGACAGATGCTAACAATAGTACGCTAGAGATTTCAATAAGAACCCACCCCAACACATGTCACTAACATCCATTATGTCACGACCTCAGTCAATGAACGTATGTAATGTCCTTACTCTCTATGCGAATCACTTGATCATTTCACATATCAATGTCCTATGATCATTGAATATAGGCATCTCCAATTGGCCCTTATTCAAAACCCTACACCCCCCCCTCCAGCAGAACCAGTGAGTATCCCTACCCCATCACTTGATGTTGTTCATATCTTCTCGCTGGAACATGAGGCACTCCCTACTCCCCCATGGTTCTTGGATGATTTTCCCACTCATTGAGGGGCCCACACCCACAAAACCCCCTGTATGGCCTTCCGTATAGGCCCTACCCAAAAACAGAAACCCTAATTCTATGAAAGAGGATACAACAACTAACCTGAAGCTCGCTAATCCTAAATCGACTGCCTCGATCTTCCAGAATCTCCAAATCTCCTCTAAAATCGCTCATCCACTCAATAAGAAAATAGGTACAAATGAGGTGGCTTTGTGGGCCCTACAACTATATATAGTCCATTTTTCCAAACTTCCAAACTCAATTCTGGGAGCTCCGGGCGCTTGTTTTTCAATCTACCTTCAGCCACGGGATCAGGACCATGTTACCTACACAATTCCATTCCCTGGGCCATTTTCCATCCTTAGCCCTCGGGGGGGATTTTTCTCATCTGACACTCAGGTACGCATGCTTACATTCACATATTATTGAATAATTGTTATATGATCTTTCTCTTCAGATATTGTTCACGTCGGGTATTCAATTTTCATGTGTGCAAGTACTTGATCATCATATGTCAGCAATATCCCTTCAGGTATATCATCGACACTGGTATGTAGTCATTCCCTCTGAATCTCAAATTGCATCTCCCAGTGACACCCACTGATATTTTCCTCTAGGATCCCCACGTCCGGATATGTAGTACTATCACCTCCACTGCATTTCAGTACTGTCACCCGATATCACCCTCCCCCACATGAGTTGTCCCATTCATAGTCCCCCTTGGCACTTTGACACTCATGTTGTTTTCACCCCTTAGAGATGGGAGTCCTTATAGTCTTATGCATCATCAAGAACCAACCACATACTCCTTCTCCCCATTATGCTAGCCTACCCAATGGACTCCCAGGTTACTTCATCATGGTTCTATTTTAACTACATCCCTGCAGTCTCATTAATCATCCATTTTCATTCACCGTCAGTTTTCCCATATGCAGATTGTCCTCCATACATTTTCCTAAATACAGAAAACCACCTATGGGGCCCTCACCCTCCTCTTGTTTCCCAAACAACTTGAGCCATCATCGAGCAAGCCATACTACATTGGGGTACCCATTTCTATATCTGCACAGTCATCCCAACTCATTGTTTATTCTTTCAGTAATTACAAAACCTTTTTCTCTACATTTACATAGCTTTCTGTTGTCGCCTTTAGCGACATTCCTTTTTTCGGCAAAGCAACCCTTTTCACCCTTGGTTGGGGAATTTTTCAGTTCCTCTCATCAATGACATTATCCATAAACCCCAAGTATCTTACATTCCATAAACCTTTTTTATCTCTGTGTTTGTCCATTTTGTCGCACCTCTAGCACAAATCACCCTCGTCTAGTCGTCCCCCTGATGCTAGATTTAGTTTTATGGTTGCTTCCACTTTGCATATCTCCCCAACCAAGGGAAGTATTGAGTATCACTGCATATTGACTTCATCCATGTACCTCATCAGTTCCTAATCTCATCCAATGGATTTTAGGAAGCCCTTTGCTTCTTAGAGTCACGTCTCCCTTTCTGTCGACATCAGCACGGTTTCCAAAAGGGTGATATTATCTTGACTCTCATTACCTTTACAATGAGGAGTCTCGGATAGCATAGGGGAAACCACCATTGTTCTTTGTTTTCATTGACCCCCATAACATTCGACTTCAACACTATCTCATGTTACGGTGGGTCTTACTTTGTGACTATTGCAGTTGTTTTATCTTAGCCGAAGAGATCTGAAATTTGATAGACTATCAATGTCTGCACATTATCGACACTTCTCATAGCCATCCTTACCTTTTTCAGAGTTTGTTCACCAAAATAATTGTCTTTTGTTATTATCAAACCTCCCCGGAGGGCGCTGCAGTGATCTACGTCCACACACAACTTCAGTTACTATATTACATCTTTTTGAGTTACATGAGACAAGCATGGGGCATGTCCGCCTCGTTTGTACATAGTTTTTTTTTTTTTCCACACCTTGGGAAAGGCTTGGGTCCTATAGGTTCCCCTCCCCTTCCAATGGGTCCCTCTTGACACTCCCCACAACGCTCTTTTGTACACATGTGTCACATACCCGCTGCGGCGTAATAGATTTTTCGCCTTTTCTCGAGGGACATAATCCCTGAGACCCTACGGGGCTTAGCACAAGCTAAAGACGCCACCTCTACCTCAACAGAGTCTCTATTCAACCTCCCAGTCTTAAGGATAGTTCAGTTTCTTTTATGAGCCGAAGCGGCTCCTTCGATTCCTTGCTGAAATCTCAATTCAATCTATCCACGGGTCCTTCGAAAGTTCCCCTATGTGAATAGCACTAGGTGCGAGCTCCATGACTCCCAAGTGACCACAGCACTATGACCAAGGCCTATTCCCAAAGGCTCTTATCGCAACTCGCCATCTCGCGAGTTCGTGAGTCGAAGCTCTCGACTCCTCCTTTCCAATCTCGCGATACCCGAGATCATGAAATGGGTATAGCTCCCTTCTATCAGTGCCCTCTGTGCATGACCACCAGCTAGGCTAAACACTAGCTCCCATCACATCTTGTGACTTCGCAAGTCAAAGGGTTGAACCTCCATGCTCTTCCTATGCGAACCTCCGAGACTTGAAAGTCAGCGAGGGTTGACCTTCCTTTCACACTTCTCACAACTCGCCACTTCGTGAGTTGTAGCATCAAGCTTTCGTGCTTGTATCCCATGAATCCCCAAGACGTAAGAAGTCAACGGAGTGTTGACTCCTATTCCCAGGTGACGCATGTCCGCCTGTCAACCATGTGGGACCCACCTTATGGTTCTGCCACGTGTCCACACTCGTTTCTCAGTTCTCAGCACTTCACAACTTCTGATGTCAAGAAGAGGTTCTCTCAACCTTCGAACCTTCGAATGCGCAATGCCCATGATGAAGCTCCTGATCCAACAATCCACCCTTGACCTAGATACAATGGCTATCCTTTCTCCTCATGATTTCACCACTCGCGACTTGGAGCACCCAACTCCTGGGCTCTCATCTTGCGAACCTCTGAGTTCGTGAGATCCCTCAATTTTCGCCACCTGTCCTCCTCAGATGGACGGTCCTGATCTTCTTGTGACTTCACCACTCATAAAGTCTAGGTGCCCAACCTTGGCACCTTCCCTTCATGAAACCCTGAGAAGCGATGTTAGCTTTCCCTCTCGCATTCTCACTATTCGCGACTTCGCAAGTCAAAGGGTTGAACTCTCATTCCTTTATCTCACGAATCCCCGAGATGCAAGAGGTCAACAAGTGTTGAATCCTTTCACTAGGTGACACGTGTCTACCCATCTATCGCATGGGCCCACCTTGCGGTTCTACCATGTGTCCCTTGTCCCCAGCTTCATCACTTCGTGACTTTGCTTCCCGAAGCACTACCTCCTTTGTATCCCGACACCCAAAATGTTGAGATCCCAAACTCCTCGCTACTCCTTATCGCAACTCGTGACTTCGGGACCTTCGAGATAAAAGTCTCGACCTCCTAACTGCCAATATGTCGAAATGTCGAAATTCCGACACAACGTCAATGCAGATCCCACAACAAAAATTCCCACCTTTTTGGAGTTTTAGACTTCACGAATCCTGATGCTAAGCTTTCAGTTCTTCAACCCACGAAAACCCGAAATATCGAGTACCGATGCACTTCACCAATAACTAGCTCACACAAATCCTTTCGTCCCTTTAGGACTTTGCCTTTCACAACCTCGTGAATCTTGAGGCAAGGGTTTTAACCCTTCAACTTGCAAATCCACGAAATGGGATTACGTGAGTGATCCAACGGTTCTTG
This sequence comes from Picea engelmannii, assembly GCA_009831015.1. Lineage (NCBI taxonomy): Eukaryota > Viridiplantae > Streptophyta > Pinopsida > Pinales > Pinaceae > Picea > Picea engelmannii. Next base: position 403,972 of record ML782378.1, on the reverse strand, counting down.
TCGACTCAGATCCTACGATCTGATTTCTCCCGAACTTAAAACTTGAAAATAGGCTTACCGTAACTCCCCTGCTCCTCTGCAGAATCTGACGACTCTAGGGACTTTGCAAATTCTCCACGGAGAATTCCAACCATCCAATCCCTCCTTGGCGACTCTTGCAAAGTGAACACGGTAATTCCTTCACTACTATTTCAAGATTTCAAGAGGATCATTCTTCCTCGTACAGGGTTACTAAGACTTGCGCCTTCAAATCCTTTTTCCAGGTTCTTGGTGAGCTTTCTAAGAAGGGTGTCTCTATGGGGATATCTATCCAGGGTATTACCTGAGATGGATAAGGGTATAGATTTCCCGAGAACAGACTTGAAGTCTGATTTAATTCAATATGTGTATAAATAACGATTTATAAAACATAAGCCATATGTAGTCTTTCCATTATAAGCATGCAACCACCATTTCTAAATAAAAATACTACACAGGCAATCTTATATGCAAACCATTCATAAAACTGCACAGACTATGAGCATACATGTCAGCATATAGGTTTCAAGATGCAAGATGTAAAAACACTTATCAGAAATAACACCAGATGTGATTGCAACTGCTGAGAGGGGTGCTCGTTTCCACCCACTCGTAGGCTCAGTGACTCCCAATGGATTTACCACTAGCCACCCCCAAGATGAGACCACGATGCTACGAGACTGTGTCTCAGTTTACCAGTGACCGAGAATGAAGGTTACTCTCCTTCTTCTCTGTTATCATTCATTTTGTGTTTTTCCAGAGTTCCTCTTCCTCTTTCCCTTGCGTCTGCCCTTGATCACTCACACTTCCTGCCTTTTCTCTGTTCGGCGAGGTTGCGTGTGGCATGATTTTCCTCGCAGTGGTTAGGTCTGAGGACTCTACAGATGGGCGGTTCACCCCCATCCCTCATTACTCATGAGGATCCCTTTACCTACCAATCCTGATGAGTCATTTAATTCAGGGCTAGTGAGCCACTCTTGGTTCTCCGGGCCAGTGAAGTTCAAATACGGTATTGGTTTCGGTGGAAGTTAATGCCACCTTTCCAGGTTCCTTCCACCACCTTTCTTCAACCATCGTGGTCTCTTTTTCAGCATATCCCCTCTCAATAGTCCTTCAATATATATTCATAATATTATTCACATTCGTCGAACTTTTTCACAAGGTCCATTCACATCACACATTCACATTTTTGGGTTTGCCACAGTTCTTGGCCAGTATAGTTATTTTTACAATATGGGGGAAATAGGGTGTTATAACATGTACTCTTAGTAGAAGAAACATTGATGTATTTTGGTTATATGTATGCTCCTAACCTCACACATCAGAGGGCATCTGTTATCACCGAAATTTCATCTGCAAATGGTTATAGGAATCCAGCATCTTCAAAACACTCATTAGTTCACTCATGGACCAAAAATGAATCTCCAAAAGGTCCAAAACTATACAACCAACAATAAAATCAGCATGCACTAAAAATACACAAGGCGTGCCTGCACGTGCAACAGTCTGATAACGTTGGAAAAGTGCACATGCGCCCAATGCGCGATTGTGGACACAAAAAGCCAGGAACACCTCAAAATGGTGCACTTATGATATTGGTCGGCCTTCCACCCACTTTTGTTTCAGCTTCCAAGTTGATTTGACATCCAAATCTTGGTTGAATCTGACTGGGGGGATAGTCAAAGACCTAAAGGTTCCCTAAAGGGCCCCTTATTCACACTAAGAATTTGTTGCATAATACCTCAAAGCTATGCTATAAAAGGAAGCCATGGCTGCACTATATTTTCAAGGAATTCATTTGTATTTTTATGTTGTTGATATTCTCTTGGAGGATCTTCTTTCCTCATCAAGAGCATGCTAGCACCATTTCATTTAGCCATTCATATCACCTCTTGATTGAATGTGATTTGGATTCTCTTCACCATTTCATTCTAGTTTGTTACTTGTAAGAAGAGCTCAGTATTTGGGGGTCCAAGAGCCCTCCCTTGGAGGAAGAGGGGACCCATACATCTCCCTTTCTCTTTGGTGTTTTCTTTCCACTAATACAATCCTTTCCATTGCTGGCATGAATGTTGTTTATTTCTTGTTCTAATGTCCTTATGCCCTCTAGTCTAGTTTCTTTTAATGTTCTTAGTTTAATTCTTTGATTATCCTTTATGCTTAATACTTCTAACTCTTTCCTTCACTGTTTTCTTTCCTAGATAACCCAACTGGGCTTGTAAGAACCCTTATTTTTCTCATTGAGGTGACAAAAGAGGTGCAACAACATCTCTGTGTAAGGTAGGCCACCAAAGGTCGGCTCTAAGAACCTTTTGCACAGTGATTTTCCCTACGTAGTGTCCTCATGCGATGCCTTCATGAGATTTTTCTAGGATCAATGGTCGCTCTGCCTCCATAACACACCTCCTTAATATCTCATCAAGTCCCATCTTGTATAGTTGTCTAGCTATATGTGAGAAGTCTGCAACATGCACTACTAGTTGTTTCTTCTGGAGAATTGTATACTCACTAGGTGCCATTCCTGTTGATAGGAACTGGACTATCTCTGCAAAGTGGTCATTAATATTTTGAATGGCAGTAACTGTGCATCTGGTAGTGCATCCTCCAAACTGGTCGACTCTTCTCCATGTTCTAACCTCAACAAGTGGCTAGGACCTTTGTTCGTTCTTCCTAGTTTAACTACGATCTCAAAGTCATATTCCTGAAATAGCAGAAGCCATTTGCATATTTCCCCCCCCAACAATGGCTTGTTGACTAGTTATTTGAGCGCGGAGTGATCAATAAACATTTTAAAGTGTCCTCCCAACCAGTAGTGGTGAAATTTCTGCAGCGCATACACCATGGCTAACCCTTCTCTCTCAGTAGTGGTGTAATTAATCTTAGCTGTGGATAGTTTCCTAATAGAAAAAGATAAGGGATGTTCAATATATCCTTCTCCCAGTTGTGCTAACACAGCTCCCAATGCAATGGAATATGCATCGACATGCACGTGAAATTCCTTGCTCCAATCTAGGAAAACCAGAATAGGCACAGTAACCATTTTCTGTTTTAGTGTGCCGAAGCTCTGCTAGCACTCTTTTGTCCAACTAAACTGACAGTCTTTCTTCAAAAGCTTCTCCATAGGTGTTGTAATCTGGGCATATCCTTTAATGAACTTCTTGTAATCATGGATGATTTTAGGGGCTAAATTTCGCTCATGGGCTAATTTTCCATGGTTTTTCCAAAAATGAGATTCGCTATTTTAAAAATGATTCGCCCAAATTCTATAGGATAAAATTATTTTACCTTTAAAATCGCCAAAATTTTATAGAAACTATATAAAATACTTAGAAATTTAAATATTTTTACAAAAATATCGCCAAACATTTATAGTTGACATATGAAGGATTAGTAAGATTCACCAAGGTTTCTACATTTTAAAATAAATTTCCATCCTTAAAATCATCCTTGCTTGTAATATCTCGTATGTCTCAGTGTAGTGTGCAATTGTTTGACTGAAGTAGGAGGGGGTAGATCAACTATAATGGTAATTTTAGATGGATCGACCAACAATCCCTTCTTGCATACAATATGACCTAATATAAATCCAAATGGTGAGAGGAATATTCACTTCTTCGGATTCAAGGCAATTTGACACTGCCCGCATTTGTCCAGCATTAGCCTTAGACATTCAATATGATTTTTTAATAAACTAAAAACAGTCCAATCATCAAAATATGCTTCTATAAATTTATGTAGGAACTCCTTGAATTCTACAACCACCACCCTGGAAAACATGGCTGGAGCATTCTTCAATCCAAATGGCATCACTATATACTAGTAGGATCCCCATTCTGTTGCAAATGTGGTCTTATGACGATCTTCCTTGGCAATCTGGATCTGATGGTATCCTGAAAATCCATCTGTAAAAGAATATACTTCCTGACCTCCTACATTATCTAACACTTCGTCAGTGAATGACGTAGGGAAGGGATCATGCAAACAGGCATCATTCATCTTCCTGAGATCCACGCGGATTCTGATCTCTCATGTCTTCTTATCTTGCACCACCATAGGGCTAATCCATTCTGACTCTTCAACAGGTAATATAATTCCTGCTTCCAACATTATGTCGAGCTCAATCTTTACTTTCTCCTTATATTTAGGGTTCAATATGTAGGGTCTTTGTTTGATTGGTCTTGCATCTAGTTTCAAAGGGACCCTTATTTCTCCCAGAGAACCTTTAACGCCCTTCATATCAATGAACTTGGTCGGAAACAAGTCCTGATATTCATGCAGTAATTATGTTATCTTGTCAATAGTAGCAGGATCCCAATAATCTCCAACATTTGTAAGCTTTAGTGTCTACTCTGTTCCAATGTTGACCTTCTTAATCTTGATCGGTTGTCCAATGAGTGGTATATCAATTCCTGGTCCTTCCACATCTCTCTGGCCTTCTGTTTAGGCAATGTTCACCTTCCTAGGATCATCGTCTTCATCAGTGTTGACGTTGTAACAGCCTTGCAGTTTCTCGAGAGGTGCAATCCATTCATCCTCTTCTTGTTTTAAAGGGGGGATAGAGGCCTCCCCAAATACTCTCTCTCTTACAAGTTGTAACTCTTGGTCTACTGAAGGATATTGAATTTCAAATAAGAAGGTGGTTACAAAATTATGAGTCATACCTTCCCAATCTGCAATGATGAGGCGCAGCTCCGCTTGAAGGTACCAGTTGATAGAGGTTGTGTCCAGCATGTTAATGAATTTGTGCACCCACTACTCTTGAGGAATGGTTCTCTAGGATTCCTCTCAACTTTGCACATGGTCCTTGGGCAGCTTCGACCTATGTACCAAACTTCACATCCTTCTACTTGTGTTGAGAACCGCGTAGTCATCAAGGTACGACATTATACCCATTTTGTAATGTTGTTTTTGTGTGTCCCCTACCATCTTTCTGTTGTTTCTTTCAAGGCCTCATCCATTTCCAACAATCTCTGTTGTGTTGGTACACTTGCTTCAAATTCTGACACGAAGGTTTCTAAAGGATTTAGACCATCAAAAGTGGGTAAGTTACTCACTGTTGTGTCGATCCAGCGGGCATATCTTGTTAAACTAACTCATCTCCTTGTAGATACTTAATACATTTTGTTCTGCCAATTCTCCAGTGCTTCTTATGAATCTGCTGAACATGCGTTGTCACTTCGCCAACTTAGGTTTCCATCGGTCGTAGGATTAATGTAATCCTGCTGTCTCACTATTAATTTGTATATTTTTTCCAGTTCATATGCACGATCTTCTTCTCTGATAGGTTCTGTGTATCGATGACCTTCATCTGGATATAAAGGTGAAATGACCCTAAGGCCATCTCTTTCAAATGTCATTCATCTTTTCTTTAAATCAACCGCAGTGGAATTATTGAAATCCCAATCAATTCATAACAGCGCAGGGTAAGGGCAGTTGCCATCAACTATCTTAATTACCTCAAAATTTGCAAACGTTCATACTCCATCGATGTCCACAGGGACATGTTCCAATATGCCAAAGGAGCTTACTGCCTGTTGATTATCCATCCTAAGCCTAATAGGGGAATAGATCAACCTAGGTTTTCCCATCAGTTCCCAGGTTTTCTTCGTCATGACATTGACCTCCAACCCTAATTCGAGAACCACATAGTCTATATAATATTCTTCTATTTGAGCATTCAAGTGTATTTCCTTATTTTTCCTTCTCTTCTTTGATATTTGATGTACTTATTTACTCATTAAAGGATCTATCCTTCCTATCTCATACTGACTGATTAAATTTTGTATCTCTTGTACAATGCTTTCATCCTAAATCAACTTAATACAAGTATACAAAAATTCCATGAGCTTTCTTACCTCTTTACCTTCTTTTGGTGAAGCAAACTGATCGAATGCCAGAGGAATTCCACATTGTCTGACTTCTGGTCATGTATTTGATGAAGATCCTTGGTCTTCTTTGAACTCTTTTCTTGCCTCCTCAAATATTTGTCTTTCTTTCTTTGCATCAAAAGTTTGTGTCTTCTCTGTATCTTTCCTGACTCCTGAGTCTTTTGTAGTCTTTCCTTGGGTCAGTCTGTCTTCTCCTATAACAATGCTTCTCTAGTGATAAAAATGACTCTAAGGTATTCTCCACGAGGTTTAGCATATATGAGTTGCACTTGTGGGTTCTACTAAGGTCCTCATCTTTCCTTAAGCTTAGCTAGAAACACAGGACAATCCTCTATAACATGTTCGAAGGAACTACAGTAGTTGCAAGTAGTGAAAGGGTTCTGATAGTCCCTTGCTAAGTGTCATGTTTGTGCATAGTTGTAACAAATGACCTGTCCTCGGCCTTGACCCATACCTCCTCCTCCTCCTCATCCCCTGAATCCACCACGAGGATTGAGGTTTCCTCTTCCTGGAGAATTATATTGTGTAGTGTTTCCTTCTTGTTGCACTTCACCTTGAATTTTCTATATATCCCTTGACCTTTTGTGCATGAGGTCATAAGCCCTACAATCCCTATCATCATACCCCATGGACTTACAAAATGTGCAATACAAATTTTTGGGTGTCTGAACATATTTTTTCATGTAATAGCACTCATCAAGGTGATGTCTATTTCTGCATACCTTGCACCAAGGTAGGGTTACTTTCTTCAAAGGGATTGGAGCTCCAGAGGCCAAGTATTCATGAAATAGGGGACAATGTTCCTTGTCATGGCCTTTTGATCTACATCTGACACACCAGATGTCTTCTCTTTTATATTTTCTCTTGTCTTTCTTCATATCTTCGACATGCAAAGACAAACTAGTTAGCTGACTCAAGATTTGACTCATACCTGAGCTGGATTCTCCCATAGGGGTTGATTCTAACTTCATGGATATCTCCAGTGCCTCGTCCTACGAAGAAATCTTCTGTTGAATCAGAGGAACTATGATGTGTGGTAAGAGGGAAACAATGAACCATTCTTTTTTCTGCTCATATGGGATCTGAAAAGTCAATCGGCCTGTTAAGGTCTTGAATTTATGATCGAATTCCCAAATGGGTTCGACTACCTTCTTCTTGATCTCTTTCAGCTCTGTAATACATTGTGACTCCAAATTGGGTTTCTTGAAATCTGCAATCAATGCATTATTGATCTCATTCATTGTCTTAGGTTGTGCAAGTCCTTGGACAAGCTTCATGTACCATCTCAGTGTGTGATCCCTTAGGGTACTACTAAACTGAGTTCTTTTAACAACTTCACCAATGACATTCTTAATATTCCATACAGCTTCACATAGGAGCCAACGCTAATCAAGATCTTCAGATCCATCTCCCATAAAAATAAGGAGCCTCATCTCATCTGCCATAGATCTTCCTAGGGTTCCTGACTGAGTATGTGGTGGACTACTAGTGACAGTTCTCTAAACACTCTGGTGGCTTGGATTACTTTGATTTCTTAATGCTATTGAATCAACAAGAGGGATAATAGTACTTACTTCAGTAGTCTTTGTAGTTCTTGAAGTTTTTGGCTCTTCCCAGTGAGGCTCTTTAGCTTTCCCTTCCTCTATCCCACCGGGTTCTAAATTATCTTCGTCCATTAGATCTTTCTCTTCTCCACTGTATAAACCCTCACCCCTGTATCTCTTCTTAAACAAGTTCACAAGATGAACTTCTCTGAACGCTCTCCCATTGTGCGTATGTCCAGCCTCTATGTCGTTGTCGCTGTCCAAATTCTTGAAAATTATCTTTTCCAGATATGACCAATCTATTGTATCTTCAAGATGTTCTTCTCATGCAATAGTATCTTGATCCTCAACTTCAGAAAATGTAAAACATTTCCTCTAGATCCCTTGAAGAAACATCTCTTAGCTTGGCTATATGACTCAACTCTGTCAACAACAAACTCGGTGATGTACCCTCCAATGGTGCTATCAAACCAGTGATCTACTACTCTTGACATGACGTTATCAACTCTCTTGACCTTCTTGATTAGCGCTGACGTCCGAACCACGGGAGGTCTAGATCTGATCTCAAACTAGGTATTTGCTAACCTAGCTAACCACTCATATAGCTCCTAATGAATTCCTCCAAAGAAAATTTCATGTATATCAGTAAAGATATATCTTCTTAACCAATCCTCCATACTAAGATTAGGGTTCTTGTTCTAGGATTCAGTGAATTTCTATTCTTGATCCTCTATCCACTTTTGAATATATGTCTTTGATGGGAACCACCTTGAAATTCCCTCAAGAAGATTCCTGTCCCGACAACGAAACCATTTGTTGGCACAGGGGCGGTCCCAGGGTTCAGCTCCAAGAGTGCACCAACAAGCCCTAACAAATGTCCCTTTCGACAACACCTGCGAAGCAGATGCAGTCTCACCCGAAGTAGCTATGGGAGGGTTGCAGGAGATGTCTACAACCAAGGGGATATCAAGTGGATCCAATACAAACTCAATACAACATTCATATATCAATTACCAGTTCAGATCTACTCCGCAGAACTATCTATTAGATCTAACACAGTAATGCAATAATGGTATACCAAATGATAAAGAATAGAGCATCAATCACACACAACACAAAATATATGTGGTTCACCCTCTCTCTAGGGATACTTCCATAGAATTGTTCTTTATAATGTATTAACATGAAGCATACAGTTCTTTTCTATGCTCTCAGCTAGCAGATCTTCTTTCTTATTCTCTCTATCTCTCCCCTTCCTGCACACCCAGCTGCAGGACTTGATCTTCACACCCAGTTGAATATATTGCAATACAAGAAGGCTCTCATGCTTAGCACTTCTCTCTCACACACAATAATCGCTCATGCCAATAACAAACTAGAACAAACAATACCAACAATAATAACAACAACCCATCCCAAGTCCTTTAGACCTCTATTTATACATTACAATCACTCATCAACATCCTTAGGCCGAAGCCTAGGTGTCAAAACCCTAGATACCAAAACCATAGGTCAAATTGACCCACGTTTTCAGGGCTTTTCCAACCTATCTTTCCTTCCAAAGCATCCAACGATGGATTTTTCCATTTACTGAGTTCTCCATGATCCTTCTTCCTTGTTGATCTGTCATCCTTGATCTCCTCATCCAATGAATTTCTTTCTCTTACTTTGCTCCATCTTTTATTCTCTTTTTCTCACTTCGACCTAGTAATAGTCACTGTGTCTTCCGTGGAGTTCGCATTTTGCCTTTTCTTCCTTGATCTTTGCTAACTTTCATAACCAAGGTCCAACAATGTGGGATGCATGAAAGAGAAAAAAAGATGAATTTTACATGAAATATTTGTACTAGAGACCATCATACTCAGTAATGTCCTCAAATGGATGATATTCATCGATACTTATCCTAGTGGGGAGCCCAACAAAAACCCATAGTCCTAACAAATTATTTTCCCTACAGGAACAACAAATGGTTGTAACAAACCCCCTCCACCTCTGCAGTGGGGAAAACATGGAAATTCTCCACAAGGCAGAAATGTCACAAATGTTAATAGCTACATGTGTGACCAAGAAATTAATATACTTTAGACTAGAGATTGTAATTATGACAGTTCTGAGAGTGGTCCTACTAACAAGGACCCTTCTTCATCTCATCTTGGTGGCCCTTTATAGAAAGATAAGTCATACACTAATATATTGCTTCACCCCCCTAAGGATGTTTTAAAAAGGTATACCCACAAACCCAATTCTTGAGCTGTGGAAAATTATAGTATTGTTCAGTATTTGGCCCAACCACCTTGTTTTATTTCTATGCTAGAGGTCCTTCAAAGTTTCCCCTTGTAGCATAAAGCATTGTTGATCATAATTGGCATAGTTGATCCCTTAGATACTTGTTTGATTATATTTGAGATTGATTGGATTCATCTTAGGATTATCCACCAGATACATTTCTAGATCCAAGTATTCTCACATGGGACAAACATATTTAGATGCATTTTTTATGAAGGAGCCTCCACTTGTATTATTTATTTGTCATTTTGGAGAGACTTAGGTTCTCTAGAGCTTGTCCAATTAAACACCATTTTGAAATAATTTGACAGTCATACCTTTAAGCTCCATGGAATCATTGTTTCATTTCCTGTTGAGTTAGGTGAAAAGATTGTTTTAGTTGAGGTTGAGGTAGTTGATGCCCCTCAATACTATAATATTGTTTTAGGGCATAGTTGGTTTTACACGATGACAACTATGGTCACTTTGATATTTATAGTTCTTTGCTTCCTCATGAAGGAAAAGTGGTTACCATTAATCAACTCACTTATTGTATGCTATATTCTAGAACCAACATGGGTTCAAATATTCCATTTGTTGATGATTCCAATGGTGCTTATGACAATATTGATGTTGGTGTGTTTTAATATTCATCTTTGATGGGTAAATTCACCATACCTCCACTAGCTATTTCTTCAAACTCATATCCTATATGTATCATTTCTTTAGGTACAATTTAATCACAAGGTTTTACCTCTACTACTAGTTTGATTATAGATCATGTGCCTCGACACTTAATTACTTCTGATTTTTTAGCTTCCAATCAAGATCCTTAGGTAGTGCCTCACTGTTATGATCCAACGCATTAAAAATGATAAAAACTAAATAAGTACAGTCCACTTCGAGGGGGAAACATCCTTTTACAATATATCCACTTTAGAATACAATATGAGATGAGATAAGATGATCCTAAGACTACATCTCTTTTGTGTATATATAGGAGACAAAGGGTACAATTATAATGAAAGAGTGTGATGAAGGGTTTTAGAGCCTACATACAAATATAACACAAGAAATTTAATAATTCAATAAGGGGTTTTTACATAACATGGGATTTGTATGGGGTTTTGTCTATGGCTTAACATGCCCCCCCCCCTTCAAATAAGATTTTTCCTCAACACTTGACAACCACGAGTGTGTATGCATGAATAAATCATCTTCCCATGTTTCCTCTTCCACTGGTAGGTTCTTCCATATGATTAGGTACTTTGTAATTTCTCGACTTTCCATACTCTTAATCCTTATTTCAAGGATTGTTTTTGGTTATAGTATTATTTTCCTTCTCCATTCATCTCTGATAAAGTAGTTTGCACGGGGATATTGTCATTGGTTATCTTATTTAAGAAAGAAACATGGAATACTATATGTAAACTTCCTTGTTGCCGATGAATAGCATGGGCATGATCTTGAGCAGGTGGAAGACCCTTAGGCATCTCCTCAAATACCTTGGAATGGTTGTTGATAACTTTTTGGATATCCATTGGAGCAGAGGATATAGATGTGTGAACATCTATTGAGATAAAATGTGAAATTACACCATGGTGTCCCATTTTGAGTAATTTTTTCATGTTGTTAGATATTATCACTTTAGAGGGCTTTCCTTGGATACCTCATAATTCAATTTCCTTTCTTTCTAAGGAAACTCTCATGAAAATATATTGAAAATTAAGGGCCATTGTTCCCAATGATTGTAACCATTGGACCCCTAATACAACATCAACACCACCCATTTGGATGGAAAACATGGGATTATCCAATAAATACTCCCCCATATTGAACTTAATACTCTAGCACTTCCAAGAACAATTTATGGTACCTCCATCTGCAATCATTACTTGGAACTTTGGTGTTGGATATACAAAGCAATTGGGGTCTTTTGCTAGTTTGCAATTGATGAAGTTATGGGTACTACCATAATCGATCCATATTGTTACCTTTTTAGTTTTGATATATCCTTCTATCTTTAGTTTTTGTGGAGTATTGATGTCAGCTAATGCATGACAAGATATCGTTCGAGTAGTCTCTTCTAGATCTAGATCTTGTGATGGTTCCAATTCTTGATATTATTCCTCTTCATTGTATATGTATAATACTTTCTTCTCACTGCATTTATTCCCCTTACTGTACTTGTTGTCACAATTGAAACATAGTCCCTTTTCTCTTATTTCATCCAATTTTTGAGGTGTCAACCTTGTCAGTTGAGGTACAATTGTCTTATGAGCCCCAAAATGATCTATGCTTCCTATGTATGCTCCACTGGTAGACTTATGTGTAGCTTTATTCTTGGCTTGAATATGATGATAATATTGTATGTCTTCCATAATATTTGTAGGGTATCTTAAGGCAAGATCATGTTTAATGTCCTCTTTTAATCCACACATGTAAGCTTGCAAAAATTGTTCATCACTTATGTCATCCACCCTTGTGGCCAATACTTTAAATTATGAATTATAATCTTCAATGTGGTCAATTGATTCTTGTCAATTGACTGAAGCAGTCATGTTCCCAAACTTTCCCATATTGTGCTTCTAAGTCTCTTGTAAATAAACCCCAAGAATAATGATAAAAAAGGGGGTTTCCTTTTCACTATCCATTGGTACCATTGATATGGTTTTATCTCAAAGTTCAAGTTTGTTATGTGAATCCTTTTCTTATCATCCATAATATTATGTAGTTCAAAATATTTCTCTATTTGGTCCACCCAAGTAAAGACATTTATTTCATCAAACTTCTCTAATTCAATCTTGGGAAAGTTGAATTTAGGACCCCCACCATAATTAACTCCACTATTAGAGTTAAATTCACTAGTTGAAAATTGTTTATTATCGAAAGTTTGTTTGACATGAATACTACCTTTATTTTCATGAGTTCCTTGATTTTTGATATCTACTTTAGGGAGTCTCTCATCTAGAGCTTGGAATACATGGAATTTTTCATTTTCTTCATGGAATTTTGTATTTCTTCTTTATTTTCATCCATCGTATTTTTCATGTCATTCTTATTTTCTTCGATATTTTTTCTATTTCATTCATATTCCTTTCCATTTCTTGGATTTTTCTCTGTGATTTTACCCAATCATTAGTTTTTATTGACCCAGAACTTGAATCGTTAAGTTTTTCCTCCAATTTGGACAATTTTTTATGTATCACATCATTTTCTTCATGAGTTATAGATGAGACTTTTGGAGGTTTAATTGGTGTTGAAATCCTTTTTGGACCCATGTAGAATAAAAATAATAGCACTCCTCTTTTTTATCTTTATCACAAATTTTGAATCACCAAAAAAATACCTTCCACTAAAAATTTATGCCAATTGTAAGGTATATACCTTTAAAACCCTTAATTTGGAGTTTGTCCTCTTGGCCTACCTTCCTTCTAATGTATTTCTACAATTTTATCCCTTCTGAATCTAAAATTTTGGCCTGTAGTACTATGATATGTCCTCTCTTCAATTCCATAGTTATGATCAAAATTGTATGTTCCAAGTGGAAGTTAGGATAACTTTCCAAAAACTTGCTGATTTTTTTTCTTTCCAGGAGAGCTAACTTGTATAGAATGCCACGCGCCCAATATTTGATATCTGATTATGAAAATTATACCCAAGATACTAATTTTTTTCCTATTTCAAATGCAATTGGTATCACTAAATTTGGATACTCTCTGAATAAGATATGATGATTTTAACTGGAATAGATGTTTGAGACTAGTAATAGGAATAGTCAGAAACCCTATCTTCCACAAGGTTTATCTATGAAATTATGATGACCCAGATGATGAAATTTTTATCAAAAATACATTGATATGTCCTCTAAATAACCTCCAAGTTTCAATGTCTAAATCATCCCATAAATAAATTTATAGCATAAATTCTAAGATGACTTTCTTGAATAAGAAAAACCCTAGGATCAAAGATTTGATACAAAATGTTATGATCCAACACATTAGAATTGACAAAAATAATTACAGTCTATTTCAAGGTGGAAACATCCTTTTACAATATATCCACTTTATAATGCAATATGAGATGAGATACGATGATCCTAAGACTAGGTCTCATTGATATATATATAGGAGAAAAAGAGTACAATTATAATGAAAGGATGTGATGAATGGGTTCAGAGCCTACATACAAATATAACACAAGAAATGTAATAATTCAATAAGGGGTTTTATACATAACATGGGATTTGTATGGGTCTTTAACTAGGGCTTAACATCACCCTTCTAAAATATATTCATTTGGATGAGTATGTCGCTGAGAACAATATGAATTTCTTATCATGCAATCTAGATGGAAATAGTTGATACTGATCAGAATCTCCATCATTATATGGAATATGATCAGTTCACTTCACCCATATGGTATGTCAATGCTCCCAAATGACACGATTTCTTGGATATTGAATTTCCTTCAAATAAGGCTATCCTTGAATCCATGACTATGAAGGATAGCCATTGGAAGATATGTATCATCGATCATTCTTTCTTCCTAAACTGGAGACCTTATAGGTTGGCCCAAAAAACCTAGTTTCATCTAATGATATCAAGTGGTACCAGTGCCCCATTTTGACACATGATGTGTGTTGGACAACTGAGAGGGGGGGGGGGAGTGAATCAGTTGTTACTGAGCTTAAACAATTATGCTTCTTTTAAAACTCTTTGCAGAAACACTGAATGATGATCACAATAATGCAGAGAGATAAACATAGGCACATTCAGCATCAGTCACATATAAGAGAAACACAGAGACATATATTTTCCGAGGAAACCCATACAGGGAAAAAACCTCTTTTTCTTTATATGATAAGTAATAATTACATTCTTTGCATTATCATACATATGAGTACCAACTCATAATGAGGCTACAACCTCTATTTAGAAGGATGCAACTCGCTGAGAGAACCAACTCTCTATTTTCTCTAGCACCCACTAGAAGGAAGCTGTAATGACCTCCTCGTTACGACACAACTCTGAAAACAGGTGCAATTTTTTTTTTTGTTTATGGTGTGTGCGCACGTGTAGAAGTAACGAACACACTTGACTCTACGTCGCCACTCGACTACCAACAAGACGCAACCACGACGTTCATCACAAGAAGACTGAAAGCACACAACGAGTAACTACCAATATACGACCATAAGCACAAGGCGCACATCACAAACAATAAGACATTCTGGGGACGCACAGTAAGAACACAGAGGGAAGAATCCATGAAGTTAGGGTTACTATTTCTGCACAAGAAAGCAGGGCGTTTAGTCTTATGTCTTCTCGAAAGAAGATTAGACAGGCTCTTGGCCGACTGCTCAGGCAGAAACTAGTAACCTGACCTAGATCAAGATGCAAGCAAGGTGAACAAAACAAGACGAACCCAACATATCATAGTGACAACAAGCAATAAATGTCCCTAGACATAAGGCGTACAACTAGCAGCTGTAAACAGAAAATGACACCAGGTGTTAAGTACAGTACAACCACAGATGGAAGAATCCAACAGTAGAGTTTACTATTTCTGCACAAAAAAGCAGGGCGTTTAGTCTTATGTCTTCTCGAAAGAAGATTATACAGGCTCCTGGCCGACTGCTCAGGCAGAAACTAGTAAACTCTGTCAGGTGTGTCGCAAGAGTGGAAACCCTGCCTTTAAAGGGCCCGAGACTCTTGATACGACACTGGACTCTTTACCCAAAGAACACACACACAGACAGGTCTCCTAAGGCTACCAGGGGGTGACTATATCCCACTCGACACTAGCAAACCAGGCAAAAGAACGAACTCGTCCAGGTACAACAACAACTCAAGACAACCACTAACCCTACGGACGCGCATGTCCGAAGGGCTCCGACAATGACCCAACAACGTTAAGAAAAGGTAGTTCCCATGACTCAAGGCATGCAATACTGGCCCAAAACTCCATTGAACTCCATTAGTAGACGAGATACCCGACCAACCGTAAAGAAGGTAAATTTAAGTAAGTACAGATTCCCGAATTATAATCTTAGTAGTTCCAGGTACTTGGTTCAAGGACCTTATATCCAAAATCATTAATAACCCAAGATTTTATCATATCAAGATAAGTCCACACTGCCATTATTTTTCATAAAATACCTAACCTAAATTTGCACCTTAATTTATAACGACATAAATTACCCTTACATAATTCAATGTTAAAAACAAGACAGTACTCCTTACACAATGCCATGTCAATAAAATACATTAAGGCGCCCAGGGCCATGACGCAATGTTGTCATAACCTTGCAAATTAGGAAGCCCTCAAAATTATATGTTATCTAATCCTAACAGTATTGTATTAGTTACTAGATCCTTGCCCTTACATAAAAGGAATAATATCTTAAATTGCTTGTACTAACATTAACGGTTCATTACACATTTTTCTAATATTCTTGCAAAGGATATCGAGGCTACATTCCTTATCTAACAAAGCATTGCATTAACTTCATATTGCAAAGAATATCAAGATTTCATTTCGGTTATCTAACGAATAGCATGGCATGAGTTTCATGTTGCACTAACCTTACCCTAAAACATAGCCAACATTAAAAATAATTTGTCAATTAGAAAATCCTTAGAATACATACCAATCATGCAACAAAAAATTACTATCATAATGCTACCAATCTCGCAATAAAGTTCATACCAATCGTGTAGTAAAATACATACCAATTATGCAACAGAAATTTAATATTGACTTCATGCAACAGAAAATTACGATCATAACTTACAATGACCTTACAATATGACCAAAGTGATTTAGCATCCTCGTTGGCAATTCGATTTAACAATTATCAGCATTACTATTTAACATCAACATCAACGTTTCGAATTTAACAAACATTAACCTGGCAATCGACCATCCTCATTATCATTGCAATTTGACAATGTTTACCTTACAATTTAAACAAAGTAATATTGCGATTAGACAATTTTATAAGGCATCTCCTAATTTTCATTGAAGATAACACAAGACACATTAATACAGCTGTCCATAAAACAATACCAAATTGCATTTTAGTGTTACATTTTATCCTTGCATTTACACCTCGTTCTAGGGCGTTACCTTCCATTATACTCACTAGAATGTAAGAATATCCAGTTTGTGTGGAAGTAAAAAAAATAAATTAAAGTGAAACAGGACGACTCAGTAACATAATGTAACCCCAAACAGCTGTGCTATAACCATTGGATTAAAAAGGGTCCCGAATTCATGGGAGGAAATAAACAGAATCCTCTCCGATAAAATAGTTTATTCTGACAGAGGCAACCACCTCTTACACACAAAGGGCGTATTAACAGGTCGAGGATTCAAGTCGAAAATAACACAGGTTTAAAGAACCATGTAAAAAGCCACCTACAGACATTTAAGAATGATAAAAACGCAGATAAAAACACCCAGACTTAAAGGTAAACCACCCACCATCAATTTGCAGATAAAAACGCAGATAAAAATGCCCAGACTTAAAGGTAACCACCCACCATCAATTCGCATTCCTAAGGCAATTAAAAACGCCCATACACCAATGCAAGACGCCCACCATATTTCACACGCCTACGGAAAGAAAAAAAAAACGCCAATACACAAGGTAAATCGCCCAATCAAACAGTGGAAAAAAATGCCCAAAACAAAATGAACAATGCAGCTCATTAAACATTTTTAAACGCAAATCAAGACACCCGGGTATACTCCAGTAAGATGCAGACATTTAGGTAATTAAAATGTAGGTCATAAACGCCCAGATATATTTAAAAACGCAGAGATAGAACGGAGTCTCAGAGCCCAAAAACAAAAACGCGGGGATGCAAGGATCAGCCCGTGGCGGAGTAAGACCATTAACAAGGATGCATCAACCGGAACAGGCTTGCTGGAAAAAATAACTGAAGGCGAGATAAGTTTGATATATAAAAGGAACATAGCGACCCAACAGAACATAACGAACAGTGCCTCCATCCCAATGAGCGCGTATCACCAGCGATAGCTCATCTTCAAGGGATTCAACCTGTTCAAACGATTTACCACTGAAAATGCAGGGATTTACATTCCGCTTATATATAAAAATATAACACAAGTAGTGCAGGGACTCTATGATTTGTTTGCTAAAAAAAATCAACTGAAGATGTAGGGATTCGAACTCCTATTTCAACCATGAATTTACTGAAGGTGCAGGGGTTTTAATTTTCGTTTTCAGACAACTTTTTAACTCTGGGTGTAGGAACTCTAAAGGTTATTCAATTAAATATTTACACAGTCCCGCGAAACAATAAAACTTACACAGTCCAGATTGATGAAATAAAAAGAAAGCAATTACACGGTTCAGAATAATAACACTAATTAGATTCGCCAGCCATAACCATGCATTCTACCCTACTAGAAGTAAAATTCATACCGTTGCCTTTCTCTTGCCTCGGATGATGTCCCGCGCTCCATGCTGCCTCCCGCGCTCCATGCCGCTTCTTCTTTCCGACTGTAGAACGCTCACCGGTACCTCCCAGCCAATCGCTAGGGGTACTCTGCTTCCCCCTTAGCCCCCCGAGCCGCAAAGGGGCCACACAAGATCCAGAGATAAGACTAGCTTCTCAACTCACCTCCAAGGCTGAGCTACCACTCCAACACAGCTGAGATAAACCCAACTCCTCACAAGCAATCCGTCAAGCCACAATCTAGTAGCGTAACGTTACACTAACCGTTCATCCCTCTTCCTTCCTTTTCCCCTTCTTTTATAGAAATTTGAGAACCACCTACTTTCCTAAATCATTATTAAATTAATTTTTAATGACAAACCCCTAAACATTCTCTGTCATCCAAGTGTCACTCATCCCCCAAGTTTCTCCAAATTAAATTTCTTTAATTTAAATAAAAGACTCATTTCCCTCACTCCCCCTAAAGTCGCTCCTAAAATTACTCCTAGGGTTCCTAGATCCCCTCTCATGCTTTTAATAACTTTCCTAAAATGAAGTTTCTGATTTTTAGTAACTCCCAAATGCTAATTCCTTTTCTCTTTTTACCCTATGTCTCCTACTTTCCATTATTAAGTTTCCTTTATTACAAGTTTCCTCATCTCTATTTTTTTTTATTCCTCTCTTTTTATTATTATTTTATTTTTTTATTTTTTTTTATTTTTGTTAAACCCAAAATGATAAAAGCTCTTAATAGTCTTTTCAATATATTTTTAAAATCCTAAATTTTTATACTCCCACTCTTTAATAATTTTAATTCTTCTTTAGCCCCGGATGGGGTGACACGCGACATAGAGGAGGTGACACCCGGACTCGCACTCATCTCTGGTTTAATGGCTGATGGCCGCCACCCACACATCTGCATTAACGATGGTGGATGGCCATAGCAGAGGACATGCGATGGAGGTACTCCTCCCTCACGCGACCATTAACCCCCCCTACGCACATGGATTCATCACTGATATGGATGGACAGAGGCTTCGGCAGTTTGGTTATTATTTTTCTTTTGAGCCCGAGCAGCATTTGGAAGGCTCTTGGTGCGGCTATGCCATGGTTATTTACCACCTTCTCTCTACACTCTGAGAATATTTTCTAGGGTTGTTGGCTTCTCTGTGGGTCTCGACAGAGTCGGCTTGCCTGTGCTCAGCACCCGCAGCCGCTCTCGACCTGGATTTTTTCCAATTCAGCTCTGCATTTGATTGGCATTTGCTTGGGTACAATGGTCAGGAAGCGAGGAAAGCCTCGATGGGGTTCTGCTTGGGACGCACACAAAGCGCAGAGGCGCTGGGAGGAGGAACTTGAACATGCTTTGGCTTTGGCGTCTTACATTCTCAGGAAGAAGGCTCGGGTTGAGAGGAGGGCATTTCTCAACACCATCATTGAACAGAGAGCTGGCTATAGCAGGGCAGAGAAGGAGACCGAGCCCGCGGATGTTTTTCCAATTTGTGTTGTGGAGGAGGACATGTCGATTGGGGACTTGTCGTGCAACGAGAAGCCAAGCGCCATGGAGACGTTCAGCAGCCAGGGCACCAAGTGAATCCCGACTAAGGAAGACGACCTCCCTGGCTGCGTGGTTGAAGAAATCCCATGGACGGGTGACCTGCAAGCTACAGGTGAGGAGAAGATGGTGAAAGAAGAGACGGTTGTGGTGTAGAGGAAGCTTGCGGTTGGCATTGGCGAAGCTGTGGAACTGAAGACTGCTCCTCCTAGTGGCTTGGGTGGCGGAACGCATGGTCCTCTCCTTAGTGACGAGCACCTGGCCTTGGTGTTCGAGATCCATAGCCACATTTCGGACTTGGAACATAGGGCCCTCCTCATGGGCCAGCACATGGATCTGCTCCTCGTTGTGTTCTCTGGGGCTCCATCTCAGTGAAAGTGACCCCTGTGCACGCATACTTTTGCCATTCCGGTGGGGACTTGGCAAACTAGAGGAAGCGACACGTCACCGGGTGCCTAGGTTCTTCTGTTTTCCAGGTTTTTAGTTTTACTGTGTAATTGTTCTAGGTTTATCTGGACCACTGGCATCTGTCCTGGTTTCCTCCAGGCAGGATAGATGTCTCTTTTCTTAATGTATTACTGTATAACTGCTAGTTGCCTCCCACTTATGCTGGTTTCTGGTTACCGGTAGCATTTTTGGTGACTGTAGCCATGACTCTGTTTATTTTGTCAAAGTTTTGAGATAATCTAATATAGCAGGCACTACGCCTTTTTTATTTAAGAAAATTTTAATTCTTCTTTCAAATTTAAAAACCATGGGTTTCACTTAATTTAACTCCCTCATTACTTTACCCCCTTAAATTTGAAGAAGACTTTAACTAACACTTAGGAGGGTTTTCGTTTACGTCCTTAAGTTTATTTTTGGAGGGTCTTCTCTTTAAGGCTAGTCAAAATTTTATCTTAGAGGTGTTTTAAATTTAGGTTCAGATTTGAACTAGGCGACAATTCATTAGGGGGGTCGTTTTAATAATTTTATCAGGCATTAAGGTCTTAGGGTCGTCTAGGTTGTCTCATCATCATCATCAATGTGACCTTCCCTTCAGGATGCACTACGTGCTCTAAGGGTGCCACTCACCCTGTTTTCTTCTGTTGCGCGACGTGCCCTTCAGGATGCACCACGTGCTCCAAGGGTGCCACTTGCTGACTTGTATTTCTTTGCGCGACGTGCCCTTCAGGATGCACCACGTGATCCAAGGGTGCCACTCGCCGACTTGACAGATTGGTAGACACTATAACCCCTGGAGTCAGCACTCTGTCAGGTGAACTTGTGGGAGACTAAGGGCTCTAAGGAATAAGGCCCCTGCCTTATTGCATGCCCCTTAGAATCATCGTGAGTGATTGTCGCAGTCTTCCCTCATGGCATCGTGGATCCTCTCGAACTAGGTAATCGTTAACCTACAGTTCGAGCCACAACGGGAGTGCTAGTAGGCTGTGGCAGGGCTGCTGTCCACACCTCTCCCTCATCCTCTCTGGAAATCATGTGTGGCCCCTTTACTCCATATGTGAGTCTGGTCGGCAAGCTATCGTCAACTTGCATCATCAACCATCATGTCAGAACATGTCAACAACATATCATCAAATCAATAAATATCATGGTAAGTAAATCAACTCAATATCACACTCCCTGACTCAATCCGGAGTCCAAGGGTTCCGTCGATGCCTCTACATCCTCCAGGTCAAAAACCCTGCACACTCAAATAAACTGATTCAATAGCACCTGTATACAACAATAGTAAAACATCCTGTCATCAATCATAACGCATCATCATCAAGGATAAGTGGTTTATTATCATAAAAATCCAGATCACTTGCGAGCAAGTGTCCTCAAAGAATAAGTTCTGTCAGTGCGCCAGAGCGGGATGTTACATACACCCCCTCTTGGTCTAAACTTCGTCCCAAAATTTCTCAGTAAAATGCTGAAATAAATGTACCACAATATCATAAGTGCCATAGTATCATAAGTCTATCTATCAAACAAAAACGGAAACTGTTGGCGCATATCATATGCATCCTCCTCGGTCGCCGAGTGTGGACTATAATTGTCCCACTGGACCTTGACCTGATCTACCGTTCGACATCGTAACTGTCGAACATGATGATCTAAAATGAAGACCGGCTCAGCCATGAGCGCTCCCTCATCCGATACCTACAAGGAACTCATGTCAATCACGTGTGTAGGATCACTAACATAATGTCTCAAAACAGATACATGAAAAACATCGTGCATACGCCTCAAAGAATCAGGCAAGTCTAGTCGATAGGCCACGGGCCCCTTTCTCTCCACAATATCGAAAGGTCCCATGAACCTAGGAGAGAGTTTATCTCCCTTTCCAAACTTGATCGAACTGTTATGTAGTTTAACCCGCAAGAAGGCTCGATCGCCGACCTCGTAACTACGGTCGACTCGATGCGCATCGGCATAACTCTTCTGTCGATCTTGCGCTTCTTTTATCCTTTGTCTTATGGTTTTCATTTACTCTTCCATTTCTTGGATCGATTCTGGTCCCACCAGGACCCTATCCTCAAGCCGATCCCAACTCAAGGGCGTCCGACATGGTCGCCCATAGAGAAACTAAAAAGGCTCCATCTTAATGGTGCTTTGGTAACTGTTGTTGTAAGCGAACTCTACGAGAGGCAAGAATTCCTCCCAACGCTTTTGTTGGTCCATCACGTATATGCGCAACATGTCTTCCAAGGTTTGGTTCATACGTTCTGTCTGTCTGTCCGTCTCTGGGTGATACACAGTACTAAAGTTAAGTTGAGTTCCCAAGGCCTCTTGGAAACTCATCCAAAATTTTCCGGTAAACACCGATCCTCTATCGGATATAATATTTTTAGGCACACCATGCAACCTCACAATCTCACTAATGAAAACTCTCGCTATGTCAGGTGCCTGATATGTTGTATACACTGGAATAAATTGAGCACTCTTTGTCAGAGTGTCTACTACTACAAAAATCGAGTCGTGTCTCGTTGCCGTCAGTGGCAATCCAACAATAAAATCCATCGAAATGACTTCCCATTTCGATTTCGGAATGGCATGTGGTTGAAGTAATCCTACCAGGTGTCTATGTTCATCCTTTACCTACTGACACTTGAGACATCTAGCCACAAAGTTGACTATGTCAGCCTTCATTCCTTTCCAGAAGAACAAGGGCTTAAGGTCTGCCCTCATCTTCGTAACTCCCAGGTGAGCCATGTATACGGCTCTATGAGCCTCGCTCAGGATCAACATCCTCAACTCGTCGTTTGGCGGTACGTAAATCCAACCTCTAAACCTCAATAAGCCATCACTATCAAATGAATACCCCTCATATCGTGGTACCCTCATTGTGTTTTGTCCGATGAAATCCTCGACTTCTTTGTACCAGTCATCGTCATGTTGTAAAGAGAGAATCTTCTCATGTAGATTCGTCTAAAGAGGCAACACCGAAAATATGCGTGGCCTCCGACTCAAAGAATCCACCACTCGGTTCACTGTTCCCTTTATGTAAGTAATCTCGAAGTCATACTCGCTAAGAAATTCCAACCAACGTCGTTGTTGCGCGTTCAGGTCGCTTTGCATAAAAATGTGTTGTAGTCCACAATGATCAGTATTTAATTCAAATTTTCGTCCAACAAGGTAGTGTCTCCATACCTTTAAGGCATATACTATGGCTAATAACTCCAAATCATGCGTCGCGTAGTTTTCCTCGTGCCTTCTTAATTTCCTCGAAATGTAATCAATCACTCGTCTATCTTGCATCAGGACCCCGCCTAACCCTTCCTTAGATGCATCAGTGCATACCAAGAAGTCTGCATCCATGTCAGGGACTTTTAGTATCGGCGTTGTTGTCAACAACTCTTTAAGCCTTCGAAATGCTTCCGCCCATTTCTCGGTCCAAACAAACTTCTTGTTTCTCTTCTGCAATTCCGTAATCGGATTTGCTATCTTCGAAAAACCCTCGACAAACCGTCGATAGTATCCGGCTAAACCCATAAAACTACGCACTTTGGTGACATTCATTGGTGCAGGCCATTCCATAATAGCCTCAACCTTGGCTGGATCCACGGCGATACCTTCGCCGGAGATGACATGCCCTAAGTAGTGAATCCTCGATTGATAAAAAGAGCATTTGGATAGCTTCCCATATAATTTATGTTCTCTTCAACATTGTAGTACCAAGCGCAAGTGCTCTTCATGATCCTCCGTTGTCCGAGAGTAGATCAAAATATCGTCAATGAATACTTGGACGAACTTTTCCAAGTACTCGCAGAAAACCCCGTTCATCAAACTCATGAATACCCCTGGGGTGTTTGTCAGTCCAAAAGGTAAAACAGTAAACTCATAATGTCCAAATCTCATCTTAAAAGTGGTCTTAGGGACATCATCCTCCTTGATCCGTAACTGGTGGTACCCTGATCGCAAATCGATATTGGAGAACACCATCGCCCCCTTCATTTGATCGAACAGATCATCAATTCTTGGTAAGGGATACTGATTCTTGATCGTAGCCTTGTTTAGTTGACGGTAGTCAATGCAAAGCCTCCACTATCCATCCTTCTTCCGAATGAAAATAATTGGTGCACCCCATGGTGACACACTAGGGCGTATCAGACCCAGGTCCAGCAACTCCTTCAGTTGCATTTTTAACTCTTGCAAATCCAGGGTCGACATCTGATAAGGAGTTCTTTCTATCAGTTCGGTCCCCGGTTTCAGGTCTATAGTAAACTCCAATTCTCTCTCTGGTGGCATCCCAGGAAAATCCTCTGAAAATATGTCCACAAACTCTTTCACCACAGGAAGGTGTTCTAGACCTTCTGCTACTCCCTTTTTGTTTAGCGCAAGGATCACATAAAGCTTGCACCCCTTGCGCATACTCTTCCGTAACTGTAAGAAAGAGACGAACCTCAGGGATACTCCCTAGTTCTGTCCTACAATTACCCGTCTCTGTCCTTCATCATCAACCAAGCTCAACCTCTTCGTCTTACAGTTGAGTATCGCCTCATGCGTTTCCAACCAATCCATACCAATCACGACATCATAAGATCCTAAGATCATGACGTACAAGTTGACCCTCATGACAAACTCTCCCAGGTTAAGGGAATATTCTGTAACCTTTCCTTCGACCTTCTATTTGGCTCCCAAAGCCATCTCCACGAAGCTAAACTCGTCCTATTCAACTGCCTTGACCTTAATCCTTTTTAGCGCTGCACCAGAAATGAAACTCTCAGTAGCACCAAGGTCTATCAAAATACTAAGGGTCTGGTCAGCGACGGTACCTGTCGTCTCGAGCACAGTCGACTGGTGCTCTGCCTGGCGGTTATTCACCGCTGCGTGAATCCGATGGGCCTTGTCCATATCTCCCACTGTAGTGGGTCTGGCTGATCCGTACGATCTGGTCCTCTCCACAGGACAATCGCGCTGGTAGTGTGGCTCCCCACACGTCCAAAACCCCTTCTTCGGCCCAGTAGTCCTGGTACCCGAAGTAGAAGATGACTACCCACCGGCCTGAAACCCTGGTCTGTTTTGCTGGACAAGCCTAAACTGTTGCTGCTACGGCTGCTGTTGTCCTCGGTAAGGTGTCCGCTACTGAGGAGGCGGTCGTCGTGGTGTAGCAAAAGTGGATCCCCTCTGGAAGCCACAATACCCCGGCATGTGTCTCGTTGGTGTCTGCTGCTGCGGCGTACTGGATGAACCCTGCCTTGCAGGTCTCGCTGGAGTCCTGTTCTGACCCCCGCTAATAAGCTCCTCCTCTACTATGAGGGCCTTTTGGACAGCGTCGTGCAAGGTTTGAGGCATCAGAATCCTAACCTTTGCACGCAGGCTGTCGTTAAGGCCAAACATGAACTAGTTGACCTTGATCTTCTTAGTGTTCAGGTGCGGAGCATACTGGAGTAGCTCCATAAAACGTGCCTCGTACTCGGGCACCGTATGAACTCCCTATCGTAATGTGTAGAACTCATTGTGTTGGCGCTCAATGAATTCCTCTTAAAGATACCTCTCTCGGAACAGTTCCTCGAACAGTTCCCATGACACGTCTTCGACGGCCATGTTCAGCTGCGGTAGGAGTGTCTTCCACCATAGAAGAGCGCTCCCCTTCAGTTGGAAGACCGCCATGTGGACCTTCATGTTGGAGGTATAATCGTGAATTGCGAAGCACATCGCCATATTCTCCAACCATGCTTCGGCGGCTGCGCCGTCCGGGGCACCAAAGAACTCAGGAAATTTTACCTTCTCGAGTTCACGGTGAATGCTACCTGTAACGGCCGATGCGCACGGTGAAACCTCAGCAGGTGTCGGCGCCCTGGCCTCGTCTCTGTCCAATCGACTGATCAGCACCTCGGACATGCACTGAAAAGATCTCATCATCCCCACAACATCGGCAACTGCGATCTGCTCCTGTCCAAGAACTTGCTCGCCTCCCTGGGGGTTAGACCCCTCAGGCATGGATGTTGCTGGAGGCGTCATGCCTCCTCCCCTAGCACCCCGTCTTCTGCCTCCGCGGCGTCCTCTAACCATGATTACCTGCACACACACAATCAACTCAATCAGCAACAGAATACTCAAATATAATCATGTCAACGAAAGCCATAGCGAATCCCAAGTCGCGGGTTGAACCCGGTCTAATACCATATGTAACGACCTCCTCGTTACGACACAACTCTAAAAACAGGTGCAACATTTTTTTTTGTTTATGGTGTGTGCACGCATGTAGAAGTAACAAACACACTTAACTCTACATCGCCACTCGACTACCAACAAGACACAACCACGACGTTCAGCACAAGAAGACTGAAAGCACACAATGAGTAACTGCCAATATACGACCATAGGCACAAGGCGCACATCACAAACAATAAGACATTCTAGGGGCACACAGTAAGAACACAGAGGGAAGAATCCATGGAGTTAGGGTTACTATTTCTGCACAGAAAAGCAGGGCATTTAGTCTTATGTCTTCTCGAAAGAAGATTAGACAGGCTCCTGGCCGACTTCTCAGGCAGAAACTAGTAACCCGACCTAGATCAAGACGCAAGCAAGGTGAACACAACAAGACGACCCCGACATATCACAGTGACATCAAGCAATAAATTCCCTTAGACATAAGGCGTACAACTAGCAGCTATAAGCAGAAAACGACACAAGGTGTTAAGTACAGTACATCCATAGATGGAAGAATCCAACAGTAGAGTTTACTATTTCTGCACAGAAAAGCAGGGCGTTTAGTCCTATGTCTTCTCGAAAGAATATTAGACAGGCTCCTAGCCGACTGCTCAGGCAGAAACTAGTAAACTCTGTCAGGTGTGTCGCAAGAGTGGAAACCCTGCCTTTAAAGGGCCCGAGACTCTTGATACGGCACTGGAATATTTACCCAAAGAACACACACATAGACAGGTCTCCTAAGGCTACCAAGGGGTGACTATATCCCGCCCGACACCAGCAGACCAGGAAAAAGAACGAACTCATCCAAGTACAACAACAACTCAAGACAACCACTAACCCTACGGACGCGCATGTCCGAAGGGCTCCGACAATGACCCAACAACGTTAACACAAGGTAGTTCCCATGACTCAAGGCATGCAATACTGGCCCAAAACTCCATTGAACTCCATTAGTAGACGAGATACCTGGCCAACTGTAAAGAAGGTAAATTTAAGTAAGTGCAGATCCCCCAATTATAATCTTAGTAGTTCCAGGTACTTGGTTCAAGGACCTTATATCTAAAATCATTAATAACCCAAGATTTTATCATATCAAGATAAGTCCACAATGCCATTATTTTTCATAAAATACCTAACCTAAATTTGCACCTTAATTTATAACGACATAAATTACCCTTACATAATTCAATGTTAAAAACAAGACAGTACTCCTTACACAACGCCATGTCAATAAAATACATTAAGGCGCCCAGGGCCATGACGCAATGTTGCCATAACCTTGAAAATTAGGAAGCCATCAACATTATATGTTATCTAATCCTAACAGTATTGTATTAGTTACTAGATCCTTTCCCTTACATAAAAGGAATAATATCTTAAATTGCTTGTACTAACATTAACGGTTCATTACACATTTTTCTATTATTCTTGCAAAGGATATCGAGGCTACATTCCTTATCTAACAAAGCATTTCATTAACTTCATATTGCAAAGAATATCAAGATTTCATTTCGGTTATCTAACGAATAGCATGGCATGAGCTTCATGTTGCACTAACCTTACCCTAAAACATAGCCAACATTAAAAATAATTTTCCAATTAGAAAATCCTTAGAATACATACCAATCATGCAACAGAAAATTACTATCATAATGCTACCAATCTCGCAATAAAGTTCATACCAATCGTGTAGTAAAATACATAGCAATTATGCAACATAAGTTTAATATTGACTTCATGCAACAGAAAATTACTATCATAACTTACAATGACCTTACAATATGACCAAATCGATTTAGCATCCTCGTTGGCAATTCGATTTAACAATTATCAGCATTATTATTTAACATCAACATCAACGTTTTGAATTTAACAAACATTAACCTGGCAATCGACCATCCTCATTATCATTGCAATTTGACAATGTTTACCTTACAATTTAAACAAAGTAATATTGCGATTAGACAATTTTATAAGGCATCTCCTAATTGTCATTGAAGATAACACAAGACACGTTAATACAGTTGTCCATAAAACAATACCAAATTGCATTTTAGTGTTGCATTTTATCCTTGCATTTACACCTCATTCTAGGGCGTTACCTTCCATTATACTCACTAGAATGTAAGAATATCCAGTTTGTGTGGAAGTAAGAAAAATAAATTAAAGTGAAACGGGACGACTCAGTAACATAATGTAACCCCAAACAACTGTGCTATAACCATTGGATTAAAAAGGGTCCCGAATTCATGGGAGGAAATAAACAAAATCCTCTCCGATAAAATAGTTTATTCTGACAGAGGCAACCACTGCTTACACACGAAGGGCGTATTAACAGGTCAAGGATTCAAGTCGAAAATAATACAGGTTTAAAGCACCATGTAAAAATCCACCTACAGACATTTAAGAATGATAAAAACGCAGATAAAAACGTCCAGACTTAAAGGTAAACCACCCACCATCAATTCGCAGATAAAAACGCAGATAAAAATGCCCAGACTTAAAGGTAACCACCCACCATCAATTTGCATGCCTACGGCAATTAAAAATGCCCATACACCAATGCAAGATTCCCACCATATTTCACATGCCTACGGAAAGAAAAAAAAAAACGCCAATACACAAGGTAAATCGCCCAATCAAACAATGGAAAAAAATGCCCAAAACAAAATGAACAACGCAGCTCATTAAACCTTTTTAAATGCAGATCAAGACGCTCGGGTATACTCCAGTAAGATGCAGACATTTAGGCAATTAAAACGCAGGTCATAAACGCCCAGATATATTTAAAAACACAGAGATAGAACAGAGACACAGAGCCCAAAAACGAAAACGCGGGGATGCAAGGATCAGCCCGTGGTGGAGTAAGACCATTAACAAGGATGCATCAATCGAAACAGGCTTGCTAGCAAAAATAATTGAAGGCGAGATAATTTTGATATATAAAAAGAACATAGCGACCCAACAGAACATAACGAACAGTGCCTCCGTCCCAATGAGCGCGTATGACCAGCGATAGCTCATCTTCAAGGGATCCAACCTGTTCAAACGATTTACCATTGAAAATGTAGGGATTTACGTTCTGCTTATATATAAAAATTTAACACAAGTAGTGCAGGCACACTATGATTTGTTTGCTAAAAAAAAATCAACTGAAGATGCAGGGATTCGAACTCCTGTTTCAACCACGAATTTACTAAAGGTGCAGGGGTTTTAATTTTCGTTTTCAGACAACTTTTTAACTCTAGGTGCAGAAACTTTGAAGGTTATTCAATTAAAGATTTACACAGTCCCGCGCAACAATAAAACTTACACAGTCAAGATTGATGAAATAAAAAGAAAGAAATTACACGATTCAGAATAATAACGCTAATTAGATTCGCCAGCCATTACCATGCATTCTACCCTACTGGAAGTAAAATTCATACCGTTGCCTTTCGCTTGCCTCAGATGACGCCCCGCGCTCCGCACCGCTTCTGCTTGCTGACCGTAGAATGCTCACCGGTACCTCCCAACCAATCACTAGGGGTACTCTGCTTCCCCCTTAGCCCCTCGAGCCGCAAAGGGGCCACACAAGATCCAGAGATAAGACTAGCTTCTCAGCTCACCTCCAAGGCTGAGCTACCACTCCAACACAGCTGAGATAAACCCAACTCCTCACAAGCAATCCGTCAAGCCACAATCTGGCAGTGTAACGTTACGCTAACCGTTCATCCCTCTTCCTTCCTTTTCCCCTTCTTTTATAGAAATTTGAGACCCACCTACTTTCCTAAATCATTATTAAATTAATTTTTAATGACAAACCCCTAAACATTCTCTGTCGTCCAAGTGTCACTCATCCCCCAAGTTTCTCCAAATTAAATTTATTTAATTTAAATAAAAGACTCATTTCCCTCACTCCCCCTAAAGTCGCTCCTAAAATTACCTAGGGTTCCTAGATCCCCTCTCATGCTTTTAATAACTTTCCTAAAATGAAGTTTCTGATTTTTAGTAACTCCCAAATGTTGATTCATTTTCGCTTTTTACCCTATGTCTCCTACTTTCCATTATTAAGTTTCCTTTATTACAAGTTTCCTCATCTCTATTTTTTTTTATTCCTCTCTTTTTATTATTATTTTATTATTTTATTTTTTTATTATTTTTGTTAAACCCAAAATGATAAAAGCGCTTAATAGTCTTTTCAATATATTTTTAAAATCCTAAATTTTTACACTCCCACTCTTTAATAATAAAACCATGGGTTTCACTTAATTTAACTCCCTCATTACTTTACCCCCTTAAATTTGAAGAAGACTTTAACTAACACTTAGGAGGTTTTCGTTTACATCCTTAAGTTTATTTTTGGAGGGTCTTCTCTTTAAGGCTAGTCAAAATTTTATCTTAGAGGTGTTTTAAATTTAGGTTCAGATTTGAACTGGGCGACAATTCATTAGGGGGGTCGTTTTAAGAATTTTATTAGGCATTAAGGTCTTAGGGTTGTCTAGGTTGTCTCATCATCATCATCAATGCGACGTGCCCTTCAGGATGCACTACGTGCTCCAAGGGTGCCACTCGCTGACTTGTATTTCTTTGCGCGACGTGCCCTTCAGGATGCACCACGTGCTCCAAGGGCGCCACTCGCCGACTTGACGGATTGGTAGACTCTATAACCCCTGGAGTCAGCACTCTGCCAGGTGAACTTGTGGGAGACTAAGGGCTCAAAGGAATAAGGCCCCCGCCTTATTGTGCGCCCCTTAGAATCATTGTGAGCGACTGTCGCAGTCTGCCCTCATGGCATCGTGGATCCTCTCGAACTAGGTAATCGTTAACCTACAGTTCGAGCCACGGCGGGAGTGCTAGTAGGCTGTGGTAGGGCTGTTGTCCACATCTCTCCCTCATCCTCTCTGGAAATCATGTGTGGCCCCTTTACTCCATATGTGAGTTTGGTCAGCAAGCTATCATTGTTATCCACATTTTTGGTTATCAAGATGATATTATGATTATGTCATGATGATGGAAGATCAAACTCTTCATTAAGAACATTTTCCTGAAGAAGGTTACACTTGTCATTTTCTCAAAATCATA
>ML782378.1:303491-343734 GCA_009831015.1 Picea engelmannii | reverse complement strand
TTGGCTTTACATAACCAGTCTCTACCACATCCCAGACATCTGCACCTAAAGCCATTATGTAGGTTCTCATTCTAACTTTCCAGAAGGTAAAGTTTGTTCCATTGAACAGAGGGGCCTTATTGGTTTAATTTCCTTCATGGCTTAACATGTTTAATCTCTAGGATCTACCCTTAGATAAAAGGGGTCAGATCTGATACCAATTGTTGGACAACTGAGAGGGGGGGGGGAGTGAATCAGTTGTTACTGAGCTTAAACAATTATGCTTCTTTTAAAACTCTTTGCAGAAAAACTGAATGATGATCAAAATAATGCAGAGAAATAAACACAGGCACATTCAACATCAGTCACATATAAGAGAAACACAGAGACAGATATTTTCCGAGGAAACCCATACAGGGCAAAAACCTCTTTTTCTTTATATGATAAGTAATAATTACATTCTTTACATTATCATACATATGAGTACCAACTCATAATGAGGCTACAACCTCTGTTTAGCAAGCTACAACTCGCTGAGAGCACCAACTCTCTATTTTCTCTAGCACCCACTAGAAGGAAGCACCAACTCCCTGGTTTCTCTAGCACCAACTAGAAGGAAGCACCAACTCCCTGGTTTCTCTAGCACCAACTAGAAGGAAGCACCAACTCCCTGTGTTCAAGCACCCACTTGAACCTCTGAGGACAACAGTCCTCCCTAACACCTCCCAACCACCCTGAAATAATGATTCTGTGTTACTCAAACTTATTACAGTGATATAATGTTCAACAATGGCTTACCAGACTCATCACTGTTCTGCTGCATTTCGTTACTCTGTCTACCTCATTGCCTTCCTGCACACCTCACTTGCGTTGTCTGTTCTTCTGCCTTTTAAGATCTATGCATCATACCCATTCACTGCACAGATCCTCTTTTGTTCAATTCAGTTGTTGCACTCTCCTTCTTCTTCACACATGAATCACCTTCACCAGCTACAATCACAGCAAACTCCAACAACAACAGTAGCCCAATCTCTTCTTTGTACCGTGTATTTATAGCTTCTGTGCACCTTGTGCATGCAATGTTTGCCATGCCTCTTCATGCATACTCTGTGTCGTTATCCTCCACCTCTCGAATGCTCTATCTAATCATCATCGTGACTCTTCAACTTCTCTGGCTATTTTCCCACGCGTTCAGCATCACTGGATGTTATGTTGAGATTCCTTAGCCTCTCTGGCAGTTGAGACTCATCGTCTTCTCTATGATAGTCGAGCTCACCTTCTCTGTTTCATTTACAGGCTTCCACACTCATACATCTGTCAATCCCTTCTAAGAATAGTCTTCCTTAACTAGACGAAGCTTGGAGACTCTTCATCTCCTCTGGCGATCAGACACGGTGACCATAGGCTGTGGTAACAGGCGCTGCAAACTTATGATCTTCATCAACCCTGATCAACGGTTCATGATCTTGATGAATCAACGGTCCTGATCTCATCATGATCTCGCATCTCGTTGTTCCTTCTATGGAGATTCTCATCATTCCAAGTCGCGATAGGCGAAGCTCCGAGATGGAGCTCAGATCAACGATCCACGTTCTTGGTAATATCCTGATCTTTTCATGATCTCGCATCTCGTTATTCCTTAGGTGGAGGTTCTCGTCACTCCAAGTTGCGATAGGCGAAACTCCGAGATGGAGCTGGATCAATAGTCCAGAATCTTGGTGTATTGACGATCCAGATCTCTTCGTGAATTCGCATCTCATAGTTCCTGTGATGAAGGGTCTCATCACTCCAAGTCACGATAGCCGAGACTCTGATATGGAGTCGGATCAACGATCAAGATCAAACCTTGATCTGACGGCTAAGATCAAACCTCGATCTGTTGGCTAGGATCAAACCCCGTTCCTTTGACTTTCCAGTCAGTGACATGATGATCTTTCGCCACATGTCCTCTTGATTCAACGGACCACGACTGTCATCTCTGCCTTGCATATTCATCATATCTAACAGCTATTGGTCCTTCGTACTTCCCCCAGATCCTACGGCCCAGATCTTATCGCAGTTTCTCCACTTCGCCGTGTGAGTTCTCGACACCTTCAAGTCCCGATCTATGAAACTCCAATAAGGAGTTAAATCAATGGTCTAGATTAATTCTCGATTCAATGGCTGCGATTGAATCACGATATCGCATATCGCAAAATCAACATTCTTGATTCATTGGGTTCTTTGCCTCTTGATATCGCGATTCGCGAAACTCCGATACGAGCCATAATCAACAGTCTAGATTCATTCTTGATTCAATGGCTGCGATTGCATCGCGATATCGCATATTGCGAAATCGACATTCTTGTTGTCAAGTGTTTTTGTCACTTCAAAGTCGCGATTCAAGAAACCCCGATATGGACTGGAATCAATGGTCCAGATTCAACCTCGATCTGACGGCTCAGATTAGGTCGCGATTTCGCATGTTGCGATTACGCCAACTTCTCCTTGTTCTTTAAGGATCGTGCAGGTTCTCCTTGATCCAACAGTGGTCGGACCCTGTGCTCAGATTTGACGTCTGAGATCTTTCCTCCTGTTCAGCGCTCTTCTTGTCTATATTCTAATCTGACGGCCCTCATTCTTTCAGGAATTTTGAATGAGATCCAACGATCAGAAATGATTCTCGGGCCTTCGAACATTTTATCAACCTGAACTTATCTTTTGTTTGCCTGGTTGTGTTGTCGGTCGCTGCTGATCATCATTGTTGTACTCAAGCCATCATCATTGTTGTACTTGCCATCAATGACAAGCATACGCTACATGTTAAACATTTGCCAACAATGTGCATTCAGAAGTAAATTTGGAAAACATTTCAAAGATTATACCCATTGATATACCATTGAAGCTATATGTCATTGAAAACATATCCATAGGTGCATATTGTTCTCCTTAAGAAATTCAACTTTATACTTCCATGTTTAAGGTGTTTCAAGGTGTTTTCTCTTGAACTTGTGAATAAATTCCATGCATTGATCCTTGGATCATTGAACATGAGATAAAAACATATGATGGTGCTTGGCCTATCCAAAAATATATATGGCTAGTCAACCCAATAAATGAAGCTTCCATTAAGGTGGAGGTAGATAAGTTGCTTTGTGTTGATTTTATTTATCGAGTTCCCTTGACCGAATGGGTTTCAAATATCATTTTGGTTGTGAAAAAACAAAGTACCATCACGTTCCATACTTATTTTAGGGACCTCAACAAAACTTTCCCAAAGGATCATTATCCTACCCGAATCATTGATCAGATTATCGATGAGTGCATAGGGATTGGAATTTTTTTCTTGATATATGGATTCTTTGGCTATAATTAGATTTAGATCAAACTATAAGACCAACACAAGACTACCTTTATCTATCCTTTGGGTACTTTTCCCTAACGTAAGATGTTATTTGGTCTTAAAAATAGTATGGCTACATTCCAACGAGCCATGTTATACACTTTCCATGACATCATACATATTGTTGAAGCATACTTGGATGATTTAGCCATGCAACCTAAGTGTTGTGATAGTCATCCATTTCATATTCATGTTGTATTCACTAGATGTCATCATTATAAAATCCATATGAATCCACATAAGTGCATCTTTTGTGTGATTTCCAGTCGATTACTTGGTTTCATTGTGTCCAAGTTTGAGATCATGGTTCATCTGTTGATTATTGAGGGAAAGTATTTGAAATGGATAATCATATTCAAATAATTTTATTTTGAGTTTGTTAGTTTTAAATCTAGGAATTCTTTAGATTTTGTATAATTGTTGTCTGAACTTATGGATATGGTGATGGATATGTGGTTATTGATTCATCACTAGATGAATATTTATTCCTCATTGAATATTTTGATCCTTGGTATGGTGATGTCTTGGTATATCTTCAAACTCAATGTAATACCCTTGTTTCCCCTAGTTTGTAAATATAACTACAATTGTCCAAGAGACTATGGTAGACTAGATGTGTGTGAATGTTTGATTTGATGAACCTTTTTTGTTATAAAAGGTCAATGGATGTATTTTATGTTATTAATAGAAAATGGATAAGTGTTTCATAACTATTGAAAGTGGGGTTTCCCAAGATAGACCATGGTTCTATGAGAGATATGGTGAGGGGAACCATAAATGGTTGAGATGACCCCCCCCAACCAAACCAATACCTTACTAGATTTAATGGCTCAAACCCAGAACAATCCCTTGACATAGAAATTAATTACCCATCAGATTGGTAGCTAGAAAATTCCTCCTCAAGAGTTAATGAGGAGATGGGGTAGAGCACCCATACACAATACTTCCAGACCTGGCCACGAGCTGAGGATTCAGACCTACGCAACATTGCTGAGGAAGGAAAGAAAAGAGGTAATTTTTGGGTAGAGGAAGATCTGATTGAGGAAGAAGAGTCGAGAGACCAATATTGAGAAGAGAAAAAGAGCGCTTTGCAGCTCTCTAGTTCAAGGAAGAACTGAGAAATAAGTGTGTCATGGGTGCAATAATCTGCTGGTAGTGTTTTCCATCTAGGCTAATAAATGGGGTTGATGAGTGATTGGGGAAGTACTCGTGGAGACCTCCTTTCTTGGTACAAATAAAACTGGTTTCCAGGATCACGTGGGAGGAGAGTAACCTTCATCCCTGACTGTTGCTAAGCAAGAAGAAATATTCTCTCTCATAGCATCGTGGTCTAGCTTGGGGATGGTGAGTGGTAAATTCATTCAAGAGTGATTGTGCCTATGGTTGGGTGAAAAAAGACACCCCTTTCAATAGTCGATTCATGATTTCTGGTTTCTAATAAGTATTTTCATACTTTGTGTATTGAAATGGAAATGATGATTGAATATATTTATATGTCTATGATTGAGTTTTGTATTGGATGATTAAGGTAGAAATATGTATTGTATCTCTGTGACCCCATGCTTTTGAATGGTATTATGCTTGTCTCATCTTAACAGCTAGAGAGCTATGGAATGTAAGACTACAAGAGTGTCATGGAAGGATTTACTGGGATGCTTAAGTCTTGCCAACCTCTAGAGTCTACGTTCAAGGGAATACTAAGTCAAAACCCTATGGAAGGAGGGAATCTCCTTCAGACCTTTCACTTGTGTGACCAAGGGCTCATTCTCATGTCCTTAACCAACTCACAACTAAGAGATTAGTGCATATCCCATGAGAATTTTCAAAGGATCCATGTGACCAAGGTTTGGGAACCCTACGCTAGGCCCAAAAGGAGCTAAGCCTTTCTGGCTTTGGAACTCTGGGAGTTCGGAGCTCCAAAGTGTTTTGACCTTACCATTTGTAAATCGACCAAAGACAACTGATTGGTACAGTTACCCATGAGTTTTATCGGTGCATGGTGGTCTCCCTAACCATGGCAGATAGACCTGCCCCACCGTTAAACCCTAACCCATTACCGATCGTGAAGTAACATGAGCCGTAGATCCAAGGGGATTCGATAGTCCCCTTGGTCATTGGATCTACGCTAGGGTAAGTCTGACGAAGTCCTACTTCGGGAGAAAAGAGGTGTTATAGCACCAAACTCCTCAAATGTTGGAGTTATGAAGTGATGAGAGTCGTGGATCAAGGGAGTCCTTTAGGAACCCCTCTTAAGTGTCTGATCAAATAGTGGAGGGACCTGCGTACGGTATTATTGAATTACTAAGAGGGGGGGTGAATCAGTAATAGAGAAATTTAATCCTTTTTAACCATATAATCTAAGTGTTATATCAATGTAGCATTATCAACCAATAACTGCAGAGTAAGTAAGAAATGAACAAATGAACAATCATACACTTACACAGTACACCAATGTTTTACGTGGAAACTCAAAGTGGGAGAAAACCACAAAATTCTTTTTCTTATATGTTTTGAAGAATTATATTCATTGGAAGCACCAACTTCCTTTGTTTTCCAACTGCAACTGGAAGGAGGCTCCAACCCCATTGTTTCTTCGGCTACAACCCGAGGGAAGCTCCAACTCCCCTATTCTCTGGCTACAACCAGAAGGAGGCTAAAACCCCCTATGTTCTCCGGCTACAACCGAAAGGTGGCTACAACCACCTGTCCTTGCCCCATCCAACCACCTTGAAGTAGAAGTAGAATTATGGAACCACTTTCACACTATCACTGTGAGATATACCAGTGTAAACCTATACCAATAAGCCTAAATCATGCATCAACCTGTACCTCAACCTGTAATCAACTTGTGCCATAAACAAGTGCATCAGCCATGCACCAACCTGTACCAAATAACCTGTAATCAACATGTACCATAAACAAGTGCATCCAACCATGTACCAAGTATGTACCAATCATGTGTCAGATACACATCAACTATGACTCATCAATATGTACCAACATCATCAACTATACACCTCATGTATGTGCCAACTCATCAACTACTTGTCTCAACCATGTACCCAACATGTACCTTAGCCAAAAGCCCTCATCAATTTCATCATCCAAATATGATTTGTAACTTTGTAATAGACTTGGTGTATATGATCACATACCTTCAAACCTTCCTTAACTTTCACAACAAGAGACTAGCATTTTCATCAAACTTTTATTTAGTCTCACATGACTAGTTTGGGATTAGTCAACAACCCTAACTTGAAATACTCATGACTATGTACCTGTAATGAATAAAGATATGAAAATAGTACACAATGTTCTTCCATTTGTTTTATGCAATTACTCCAGGTGTCACTACTTGGAACCTCTCAGAAAAGGAGTTATGGCAAAAATGGCATACCTTGCTGAATTTTGGCTTATTCTAGAGATCGACCTTGTAGAGCGTGCCCCTCATGGAATATTTGTTGAATCGATATGAAAATGTTATATAGAATACTAAAGAATGTACTCTAAGCAACACATTTGGTCTTACTGAATTTGGATCTGTTATGAAAAATTTACGACGTTTTTACCTAAAACACATGTTTTATACTAGTTTTAGGACTAGCCACAAACCCTATTTTCCACAGAGTGTAACTCCAAAAATAAAACAACCCGTACGCTGAAATTTTTAACATAGATACTTGGATATGTTCCCTAAATGGACTATCAATTTCACGGTATGAATCATTCTATAAAAAACTTTATTGCGAAAATGGTGAGATGACCTGTAAATAACATACCTTAGAAAGCATCATCAAAAGAATTTATCCTCCCTTGAATTCTGGCCTTTTTTTCTTCACCTTCCCTCTGAAATTCGGCTTATTTATCCTTTTGTTACCTCAAACACCTATATATATTCAATATTCTCATGTGTGATATAAAATGAGAGAGCCTTGCCTCTTATTTATACTCTCCAAGTAGCTTCCTTAGAA
Organism: Picea engelmannii; assembly: GCA_009831015.1. Taxonomy (NCBI): domain Eukaryota; kingdom Viridiplantae; phylum Streptophyta; class Pinopsida; order Pinales; family Pinaceae; genus Picea; species Picea engelmannii. Next base: position 336,402 of record ML782378.1, on the reverse strand, counting down.
GCATCTTCTAGGTCACTTTGCCCACTTTCCTTATTTTAGGGTTAACCCACATCTAATTTCTCCATTAAATTTATTATTTAAATAAAAAAATTTGTATTCAATTTGAATTATATTACACTCATCATTTTACTTTATTGTTTACCTTCTAAAATATCTTAAACCACTTTGACTACTTTGACCTTTTGGGGCTTCTAGATGACATATGAGGGTCCTCCAACTTCGTAAGGCCATAACTCTCAAACCATGAGGATTTATGTGACGTTCCACATACCACCAGAAATGGAATGACATGTACTATCCATACACAATAGTATTACCTACAAATATATCAAAACTCATACCATTATCCATCAAACAAACTTGGGTCCATTACCCAAACCTAGGTTCTCCAACTTCTCATGGCCATAACTCTCTAACCGTGAGGATTTATGTGACATTCCACATACCAATAGAAATGGAATAAAATGTACTATCCATATAGAATAGTATTACCTTCAAATATATTAAAACACATACCATTATACATGAATCAACCTTGGGTCCATTACCCAAACCTTTGTGCTACCAAAATTCACTACCAGACTTTCTTCAAGGGTTGACATCAATGACAACCAAAATTAATCAATAGGTACTTTGGCAGATTCCTCCTTCAAGAGAACAGAGCATCCATAATGCCGAAACCCCCAAAGGCCAAAGTTGTGAAGTGATGAGGACCATGGATATAGAGACCCTTAGAGATCTCCCTTAACCGTTAGATCTAGACCATGGTCAACCCGACGCTGACCAGTCTATGAGCAAGAAGGAAGTCACACCGTGGATCCCCCGAACATAGAATTTATGAAGTAACGAAGGTTGTATATCAAGGGGTTACGTGGACACACCTTGGTTGTGAGATTGAAGGGCTTGGAAGGCTATCAGTCCAGGGTGACATGGCATGTTGATGTCACACATGGTGACGTGGACCCACATTTGACATGCCACATGTCACTTGGATTCGTACATTTCACAAGCCCTATGTGCCCATTAAAACTTGACACGTGTCACCCCCTGTAGGGTCCATGTGTCATCTCTACCTTGCTGCGTGTCACCCTTGGCACTTACCTGTTTGGTCCACTTGGTGGGAGGAGTATGAGAGACCCACCTATACTTGCCTCCATGTCTAGTACGTTACCATGTGTGAGGGTGGACCCTTCAAGAGTCTGGGACTTCAAGACTCCAGAGGTTTGGGGTTCAGTATCGAGGATAAGATGAAAGGATAGAAGGTTGGAGCCATGTGGTGAGATCTCGGGCTCCTTTGAGAGTTCAAGAATTCAGGACTCCAGAGGATAGGCATGCAGAAAGGAGAAGGGACATTCAGCGTCAAACGTCGAACTCCCCTCTAGCGCATGTGTTAAATGAAGATTGTGTATATTTGTTTGATGGGATGGTGGATGAACCTCCCCCATGTATGATAATTCCTGAAGAACTTTGAGAGACCATAATTTGCAATCCAGAGCTTGGTTTTGAGTCTAGTAGTATTCATTAGAAAGTTATGACTAAGTAGAATAGAATGGAGATCTCGAAGAGATGATTCAAGATGACTAAAGTAAGACAAAGTTTAATGCCCCACCCCTATAAATGGTACTTAGGGGTCGGGTGTGTTACACCCAACGTTTCAACCCTTAGTTATCCTGAGATGGACGTCAACACATACATCATCATGTCAAGAATGATCTCATCATTGGTGACACACTTTATTGTCACAATGTAGACTTAATATTGCATTGGTTCTTAGTCCATGACAAAGATAAGAGGGTTTTGAATTATTTCCATGCAGGAGCATGTGTTAATCATTTTTTTGATATAGCCACAACCTAGAAAATTTTGCGCACATGATACTTTTGGCCATCCATCTCTATAGATTGCATTAATTCAGTCTATAAGTGTCATCCTTGTCAAGTTTTTACTTGTAATATGTGTGTTCATCCTACTCCATTACTCCTTGTTGGGATCAATTTGGAAAATGAATAAGGAAAGGTAAGTTCAAATATAGAAGGACTTCAAATTTGAAAAGAAATTATTATTCGAACAAAGAATAATAGGGACTTGATTTGAGAATTGGGCATGATTTTGAAATTGGGTAAAGAAAATGTGAACAAAGTGAAAGGGGGATCGATTCAAGAATATAGCCTGACTTAATGATTTGAGAGGAAAAGCTAGAATAATAAAAGGTAGAAAATATGATTGAAAGAGTTCTAAAAAAATAAACTTCAATCAAAAGAAAAGGAGATTGAACTAAAGAAGAAAATGAGGAAAAGGGAAATCAAAACAAAATTTTAGAAGTAATCCATTTCAATAAGGATTCAAAGAAGCTATGTTGTAAGGCAATGAGGGGATGAGATGAATATGAATCTCCAAAATGGAGAAAATGAGAAGAAGTGGGGGCAAGTTTTTCATAAAACTTGGGGGGCTATTGATCCCTCAACAAATAATTAGTTGGTTTATGGAATTAAAATCTATTGCAAAATTAAATGCAACACTAATGACTAAATTGCCAAAATTATTATTATAGACATTCAAAATTCCTCCTTAGATCACCAAGAAATTCCCAACTCCTAAGAACCCTTGTACCCCCATAATTTATTGCCAACCTAAAATCAATGAAAAAAGACACCCCCCCTTATCCTAATGTCAATACCATTTACTCCCCTACCTATGAACTTGCTAGCTGCTTATCCAAAATTCTTCAACCCTTTGTTGGCCAAATCTCATCCTTCACCATAGACTTCTACCTTCACTCTCTTCCTCCATAATAATCAAACAGAGGAACAAGAAATTTGTGTTAGTTTTGGAATTATCTTATATTTACCAATATCCTCGTCAAGGAATCCCTCACAACCATTTATATTTTTGTTATCATGATATTACACTTCTTATAAAAAATTGTGTTGAACTTTTTTCAATTTCACAGGAAAATTATTTAAGAGAACTAAAGGAACTTCCATGGGATCTTCCATTTTCCTTATCATAGAAAATATTTTCATGTAACATTTTGAGAAAATAACCTAGGAAACTACCCCTCTCAAACCAAAATGTTGGAAAATATTCATCAATGACAACTTGGTTATATGGCCCCATGGTCTTGAAAATTTGTGACATTTCCTTAATCAAATCAACAATCTTTCAATTAACATTCAACTGACTATGAAGATAAAAAATATTTGTTGTCTTCCTCTTTTAGATGTCCTAGTCACCCCAAATACCATTGGTTCCTTATCCCACCAATTTAATAGAAAGAAAAAACACACAAAAAGTTACCTTAATTTAAAATATCATAACCACCCACTCCACATATCTAACTAAAGCCACCTAGATGAAGAAAAATCCCACTGAAATGAGTTGTTTTAATGGATCCTTTGTTTTTGGTGCAAACCGACATGGTTTATCAACACTAGTGCAATACTTGGATAGCTACAATGGTACCAAATGAAGCAAAATTAGTGATTTAGTCAATCTAGGTACATACCAAAGAAAGAGGAAAGAATCCTCAATGTTGCAACTCTTAGTGGTTATATTATGTTTATGCATGATGAATTGTAATTATGTAGTCAAATAAGTTAGTTAAGGTATAAAACAAAGAATCCCATGGACTAAAATTGTATAAAACACTTTCAAGGGATAGGGAAACGAGTTGATTAGTTTATTCAATATTGTTGATCAATTACTATTGCTAGTTGCTTCTCATTGATGTTAGGTTGATTGGTTTTCTAATAGATTGCAAAAGATATAATGTATTTGTTAGTCATTCCAGATCCAGGTAATATAATTCCCCTTGTTATGGAAGTTCTTGTATTTATGGTTTAAATGGATGATTGGCATGTTCTATTGTATAAGTAATCAATGATAGCTTTAGCATGAATTAGTAATGCATGTATGTTTGTTTTGGCACACTATAAGAGTAAAGGAATGCCTATGCTATTATATTAGTTACAAATCATAATAGCCATTATCACCCTGTAACTTACTCCACCTATCACAAGTATTGACAAGGTACCTTGGTGAGACCTTCCCTCTTGTAGCGATGATCCAAGTGGATATTGGTGGCCACCCACCTATTCCAATTGGCTCCTCGTGTCCAATTTGTGTTTATCATGTTCTTCTGTACTGCTTTGTAATTGTGGGTTCTACACTTCTGGGGTTGTCTGAAGCCCCACGCATCCTCTAGGTGGATACAAGTGGCCTCTCGCCTAATCCAATTGGCTTATATTGTATGTTTTCATGTCATTGCATATTGTTGTACTTCCAGGGCTGGTTTGGGGCCCTAAACATTTTTTTTGTCTTGCCACAGTCACATTGTAGACAGAGTCAAATTTTGATGGTGGAATGTGTAGTTCTATTAAAGACCTTTCCAATGGGCTATCACTTGCCTAAAATGAAGGTCGTAAGAAAAAGTTACGACCCTTGGAAGTTGAGGTACCAAATTACACCAACTTACCCATAGGGCCCACATGACTTTTGGCATTTCACCTTCTAGGGTTAGGTTTTTAGATGTTTAGGGTTTTGGAATTCATGAGTAATATAAAAAATGCCTCTAAAGCCTCATGGTAATCGATTCTTCTCAGACGGATGTGCATAGCAACCATATCTCTTCTTAGAGATAGCTACCACCATTCGAGCAAGTGTTTCAGTTTTGCAGTTTTACAGTTTCAACCTATTTCATTATTTAATAGAAGATATTGTTCACTGGATATTTTTGTTAGTCTTCATATCTCTATGTTTATTATATTTAGTTTTTTAATCAGTTTGTTTCGCTCCTAAATCCAGATCAGTGGTATCAGAGCGGTCTTCTCTTCATTTATTTTTCTTCGTGGATGTCCCCGACAAGATCTGGGTACAAGAAGTTGGGACTTGAACCAATCGATCCATTACAAGATCGGTCGTGTCAAGCCCAACAACAACCTGATGAAAAGAAAGATGATGGAGCAGGAGATCCTATTAAAATGTTTCTCGAGGAATCCCTCGCGCAACAAAGGAACGAAATGATGGACAACTTCGCGTAGATCCTTCGATGGTTGCCCACAGGAGAAGCATCTTCATCAAGTGTCCATGCACCCCCCTTCAAGGTACAAGTAAATTTTGATATTCCATTATTTGAAGGACTGATAGATGCGGATGCTATAGATAAATGGTTGAATTTTCTCGAAGGATTTTTTCGTTCCACAATTTTTCTGATAGGGAAAAGATCACTTTTACACTCCTCAAGGCCATTCCCCATGTTAAAGACTGGTGGGATACTTACTCTGGGAAAAGGGTCATGGAGGAATCTACAATGTTTATGGTGGCCCCTACATGGGATTCCTTCTGGGATGCCATTAAAGAGAAGTACTACCCTGTTGGAAGCTACGAGGACCAGTACACCAGATGGACCACCCTACGTCAAGAAAGGGACCAGACACTACCAGATTTCACCAATATTTTCCATTCCCTACACACCAAATTGGGTATCAAAGACTGTGAGCGTCATCTGGTGCTCAAATACTATTGTTGTTTTCATAGATAAATTCAAACATAAATGGATTTCATGGACATTGCCTCATTGGGCATGACTTATAGATACGTTGTCAAGATCGAGCATAAATTTAAGCAAAAAAAGAGAGATTTTGGATCTGCAAACCCCTCACAGCCGAAGCAGGGAAAAGGAATCCCCAACCCACATAGCAAGGGACCAAGTTGAGATGGCCTCCATCAGAACAACCAATCCAAGCCGCAACACAAGAAAGGAAATGAGAAGACGAAGAAGGACACGGGAAAATGGTGTGAATACCATAAAAGTCCTTGGCACAACACCAAAGAATGTCACTCCAAGCAGTCCCTCGTGGCCGAGATGAAGGATTCCAAGTCAGAGGTCGATTTTGATTCCAAGTCAAATCCCTAAGGAGGGAAGATGATTATCGATGTTGAACCCAGTGCCACTAGCGCTTCCACCAAATTATGTCCAAGCGAACCAAAAGAACCAGAGGAAGGGGACCGCCTCTTTCACTCGTAGATGTGGGTCAAGGGGGCTCCGCTTCATTTCATTGTTGATAGAGGTAGTCAGAAGAACCTATTTCAACAAAGGTCGTCAAGCGGATGGACCTGCCAACAACACCGCACCCATGTCAACCAAGAGTGTCAGCCAACAGTGTTGTCTTCCCTACGACATCAAGCCTTTCAAAGATGAGGTACTGTGTGATATTTATCCCCTTGAAGTTTGTGATGTTCTTTTAGGACAACCATATTTTTGGAAGCGTCTTGTTGTGTATGAGTCTAGACCCCACACTGTTATTATTACTTTGGGTAGACAATTGTATAGGATCCCAGAGGTAGTGTCGCCTACTGCTATTTCTCTAATCTCTGCTAAGCAATGCAGTAAGGTCATTTCACAAACCGAGAAGTTTGTATTATTTGTGATCTATGCTCATAGTAAGAAGAAGGTTGTCGCCACATCTGTGCCCTCTACACAACGCCTCTCTTTGCAGCAGAAGAAAGTGGACGGGATCGTGGAAGAATACAAAGACATCTTATCATCACCTACAAAGGTACCGACACACTGCCAAGTAAAGAATCCAATTGATTTGACCCCCAACGCACCTCTACCTAATGGACCAGTCTATTGGCGCTCGCTAATGGAGAATGAAGAAATCAGGCATCAGATCCAAGAGCTTCTTCAAAAGGGGCACATCAGACCCATCTCCTCCTCTTGCGGAAGCCCGATTGTACTGGTGCAGAAGAAGGATGAGACTTAGCGACTCTGCATTGATTACAAAGCCTTAAACAAAATCACAGTCAGGAACCGCTACCCCATTCCAAGGATTGATGACCTTCTTTACCAACTCAAGGGGGTAAATTTCTTCAACAAGATTGACCTAAAGTCTGGATACCACCAGGTTCCCATCGAACCAACTGATGTATGGAAGACAACCTTCAAGTCTAAATAAGGTCTCTACGAATGGCTAGTCATGCCCTTTGGCTTAACAAATGAACCAACCACTTTCATGAGGTTGATGGATGATGTATTGAGACCCTTCACCAACTCCTTTGTGGTAGTATATTTGGATGACATCCTTGTCTTCAACATAACATGGGAGGAGCACATGCGGCATATTCAATAGGTTTTGAGCACTCTACGACAACACAAGCTTTATGCCAACTTGGAAAAATGCTCTTTTGGCATGAACAGGGTCCACCACTTGTGTTACATTGTTGATGAGCATGTGGTACATCTCGATCCAGCTAATATCCAAGTCATTCATGACTGGATAGCCCCGACCACACTGACCAAGCTTCGGAGATTTTTGGGACTAGCCAACTTCTACCGACGGTTCATGTTGGGATTATCCCATATTGCATGGGCCCTCAGCCAGGTGACCAAGGGTGGTGGTAGGTCCAATTTCGTGTGGGGTAAGTGTTGGGTATATGTGCTATATTCTTTGCATGTGTGTGTGTGGGCGTGTCATATACGACAACTATGTCTGACGATCCCTACCACTAGTGCTATGTCATGTGTGTCAGGCGCTTTTCCAGGGGGGTCTTAGGGGGGGGCAGGTATGCCCCCCCTAGTTACGTGCAACGTTCGGCAACGAGCGGTAGCCCGGGGCAGTGCCCCAAAATTTTGTTTTGGGCGGTTTTTTCTATTTTTAGCGGATTTGTAAATTAATCCCGGATTAAGGGATTAGGGTTTTGGTATCTACGGAAAACCTAAAAACATTGTATATATTGTATGGTGAATGGTGAAATTCGATATAATGAAAATAAGAAAGGTTTTCCTGGTTGAGGGTTTCTGGTATAAAATCTTTGTGTACTCTGTGTATGAACCATTGATTAATTTATGTCTTGCTTAATAATCTATATGCATTGCTTTACTTCGCAAGTTTAAAACTTACAGTAAGGAGCAACAATGAGCAATCAATGATCTGAAGCATCACTTATGCTCAACTCCAGTACTCTCATTTCCTGATCTACAACAACCATTCGATATTGAGACTGATTCATCTGATTATGTTGTGGGTGCATTTCTCACTAAACACGGGCATCCGGTGGCATACCATAGTGAGACACTCTCTGATACTGTCTGGAAATACCCCACCTATGACAAGGAAATGTATTCCATTGTACAATCCTATCGCCAATGGAAACATTACATTATGGGGAAAGAGATGATTATACACACTGATCACAAACCTTTGCAATTCATATAGACACAAGGGAAATTATAGAACGACCGCCATCAAAAGTGGTCCACCTGCCTATAATAGTTCCATCTCAACATAAAGTGTAATACATGTATCTCCATTCATGTCGCTAACTTCCTCAATCGACCTCCTTTGGTTGCACTCACCACTGTGCTCCATTCCTGTGGACATGAAGCATCTGAGTGGCCCCAACTTTATCAACAAGATTCGGACTTCACCACCACCTATCAGCTCTTGGGTACAAGTGAAAATGTCACTAATTTTCACATTCAGGATGGACTCTTATGCCACATGCGCCATCTCTGTGTTCCCACAAGAAAGCATGCAAAGCTAATTTGGGAATCCCACTACAATTGGGTGGCAGGACATTTTGGCATGGAGAAAAATGTGGTCGTTCTTCATAAAAAAAATTATTGGCCAAAACTTCGACAGGATGTCAGCAAGTATATCAGATCTTGCACTGTCTGTGCCATTTCCAAGCCATCCATCAAGAAGCAAGGCTTATACACCCATATTCCTATTCTCGAGAAGCCTTGGGAATCCATATCAATGGATTACATGTCTGGCTTGTCGTCCACCAAGCAAGGAAATGGCAGTGTGTTTGTGGTCATTGATCAGTTTTTAAAGATGGCCATCCTCACAGCCCATAAGAAGAATGTCACAGCGACAGATACTGCTAAGATCTTCTTCGAATGAGTGTGGTTCCACTTTGGGATACCACAGATCATCATCTCCAACCAAGACATCATGCTCCTCAACACATTTTGGTCGAGTCTCTGGTGTCTGTTAGACACCAAGATCACAAAATTCACTGCTTTCCACCCCCAAACCGATGGCCAAACAAAGGTTGTCAATTAGATGATTATGCACATCCTATGCATGTACAATTCTAAGCATCCATGTACATGGGATGAGAGTCTCCCATATGTCCAACACAGCTACAACAGGGATCTCCATAGTTCCATCGACCATAGCCCATTTCAGGTGGGTCTGGGATTCCAACCCTTGGGACCCATTGATGTTGCACTCCCTCTTGCCACTGCACAGGCAGACTCTTCCCCTGATCATTCTGCGATTGGCAAAGCCACCAGATTCATTGAGTGGATTCAGCACATTCGCCAATAGGTACAGGAGATTTTGTAGAAATCCAATGCTAAGTATAAGCAATGCCATGATCAACATAGGGTACCACACCAGTTTCAGGTTGACGAAAAAGTCTAGTTACATTTGCAGAAGGAGCGTCTCACCGGGCCCCATTGGAAGCTTCACCCACTTCGTTATGGGCCTTACATTATCACCAAGGTTGTGGGTAGCAATTATTTTGAGCTCAACACTCCACCCTTCCTTGGTATGCATCTGGTATTCAATGTGGACCTATTTCGACCATATTCCCCCCCTTATTAGACACCTCTAAGATTGTAGAACAAATGAAAAACACATAGCTCAACCCTGACTGCATGGAAGAAGCATCCAATGATCAGATAGTGGACACACAAGTCAAGGGCACTCACCAGCAGCGGATCCAGATTTATCAGGTTGTCAAGGCAGGGCAACTCCTACAACAAGGCAAGTGGCTCACCTAGGGCCAAATCCAGCAGAATTTTCCTCACCTCATGGGGGAACTCAATGCAATGGATACCATTTATTCCTAAGGGGGGAGGATTGATCCACGTGGATATTGGTGGCCACCCACCTATTCCAACTGCCTCCTCGTGTCCATTTTTTGTTCAACACATTCTTCTATACTGCTTTGTAATTGTGGGTTCTACACTTCTGGGGTTGTCTGAAGCCCCACAGATTCTCCAGGTGGATACGGGTGGCCTCTCGTCTAATCCAACTGGCTTATTTTGTATGTTTTCATGTCAGTACATCTTGTTGTACTTCCAAGGTCGTTTTGGGGCCCTAAACGTTGTTTTTTCGGCTCGCCAAAGTCAAACTACAGACAGAGTTAGAGTTTGATGGTAGAAAATGTATCTCTCTAAAAGACCTTTCCAACGGGCTATCACGCACCTAAAACAGAGGTCGTATGCAAAAGTTACAACCCTTGGAAGTTGAGGTACCAAATTACACCAACTTACCCATAGGGCCCACATGACTTTTGGCGTTTCACCTTCTAGGGTTAGGTTTTTGGATGTCTAGGGTTTTGGCATTCATGAGTAATATCAAAAAGGCCTCTGGAGCCTCATGGTAATCAATTATGCTCAGACAGATACACGTAGCAGCCACATCTCTTCTTAGAGATAGCTACCACCATTAGAGCAAGTGTTTCAGTTCTGCATTTTTACAGTTTCAACCTATTTCATTATTTAATAGAAGATATTGTTCACTGGATATTTGTGTTAGTCTTCATATCTCTGTGTTTATTATATTTAGTTTGTTAATCAGTTCATTCCACTCCTAAATCCCGATCAAGTGATTAACAACATTGGTGCTAGGCTACGTGGACCCTAGTTTTCCTAAAAGAACCAAAACCTTTGAAACAATGGTTACTCCAACCACCAAATCAACAAATCCTTTCGTAAAACTTGCCACTCCAATTGTTAAAACATGAATCCTCAAGATTTTTCCCCTTTCAACCAAAGGACCATCAACAAAATAACAAAAATCTAAATTAAAAAAAAAAAAAAAAACAAATTGTCTTCGAAACGCTAAACTTTGTTAAAAATAAAAGTAACCACCTCGATCAATGAGGTGTGTATGAAATCCCTTGCTCATGTGGTATTTTCTACATTAACTAAATTGGTTTTTCCATCCGAACTAGATTGAAAGAACACATTGCTAACACTAACCTTGCCTACACTTATAAATCTACCATTGTTAACCACTCTCAACACACCGATAACCACATATGCTTTGACCAAATAAAAAATTATCACTTAAAACCAATATTATTTCACCGCTTAATAAAAGAAGCCATTAAAATTGAAAATAATCTTTATCTAATAAACTTTCTTTCCCTTTTAAGCCCCTTTTCCTCCCCTGAGCCTTTTAATTCTATAACCCTTCCTTTTCTAACCCCCAACCTTTTTTTCCTCTTATTATGCTTTCAATTTATTGGCTTTTTAAAACTCTACCCCTTTTTATTTAACCCTTTATTTACATCCCAATTTAGTTTAAGTTCATTTAACTTTTCCCTTTCCCCAATTCCAATATCCTTAAGTTATCAAAAATATGTGTAAGACTTGAACGTGAACATGATGATTGACATTCTATGATTTATTTCAGTTATTTCAATTCCACTTCTTAATTCCACTTCTTCATGTTAAGTGAATTATTCAAATTCATAAGAAATTGGTTATTAGTTAATGACACTGATAAAAAAAAATGGTCATCAATAAATGACTTTAAATACATAATTAATAAAAAAACTAACATCTACGATGTTGAATTATGAAAGTCTTTCATTCTTAATTATATTTAATTTTTTTTGTCACAATATCTTAATTTAAATTTATATTAAAAAGATATTTTCTAAACAAAACCAAATGCATTCCCACCTTCTTGAATTATGAAAGTCTTTCATTCTTAATTATATTTAATTTTTTTTGTCACAATATCTTAATTTAAATTTATATTAAAAAGATATTTTCTAAACAAAACCAAATGCATTCCCACCTTCATAGTTTTTTTTTTAATTAATTATAACTTTAATAATAATAATAATCATAATAATAATATCAACTTAAATATTAATATTATTAATTAAAATTAATAAATAAAAAATGATCATAAATAAATAAATGACTTTAAATACATAATTAATAAAAAAACTCACATCTCGCAATGTTGAATTATGAAAGTCTTTCATTCTTAATTATATTTAATTTTTTTTGTCACAATATCTTAATTTAAATTATAAAGATATTTTCTAAACAAAACCAAATACATTCCCACCTTTATAGTCTTTTTTCTAATTAATAATAATAATAATAATAATATCAACTTAGATATTAATATTATTAACTAAAATTCAACAATATAGTTAGTAAAATTGCAAAAACTGTGTTTTATAGACAAAACACGACCTCCTCCTCTAACTATTGTACGAGAATGGGGCATTGCAGGAATCGAACTCACGACCTTTGGAAGCAAAAATCATACTCCCAGACCAAATATGCATCTGTATTTTAAATATAGTAGTTGTTAAAATGTTCAATATTTTAAAAGATGTATAGATTCAACAGATGTTCGTGAGATCTGTTACCGCCAGAAGAGATGAGAAGATATTGAATAATAAAGATATCGAATTCTAGATTATTATATTAGAATTGCTATAAATAACGTATCATCTGGCTGGTTTGCCCGAGTGGTTAAGGGGGAAGACTTAAGATCTTCTGCACATAAGTGCGCGTGGGTTCGAACCCCACAGCCAGCATTCAAATTCATTATCTTCAATTAAATAATATAGGGTTTCGACCTCCGGACATTTTGAGTTAAATTTTATGTGTAGAATATAACAAAATTGTTTTACAAATTTAGCTTAAAACATAATATATTATGTTGTTTTGGGGATTTTTTTACGTAACATACATAATATTTACGATAGATATGTTAATATAACAGGGTTTCGACCTCGGTACAATTTGAATTAAATTATGTTTAGAATATAACAAAATTTGTTTTTCAAAGTTAGTTTAAAACATAACATGATGTTGTTTTGTGGATTTTTTCGAGTAGTTGATCTCATTAATGAAAGAAATATTAAAGTTTAGCATATTCTAAACGTTTTAATTTTTGGTTGTTTTCTGGTTTTTTTTTTCATTTAATTTTGTCTGAATTTTTTTTAGGAATGGTTGGATCTGCAGATTTGAGTGGCTAAGTTTGTATAATCCGAGTGTCTCGGGAGGTTTTCAGCACGTTGAATCCATTTATGCATCAAATGCAATTTAAGCAACAAAAAATAGTGATTTTGTCCAGATTTACATTGTCGGATTCCGGCCAAAAAACCCAAAAGGTAGAACATTTAGCCTTGCTATTATGAAAAGGGAGTTGTTGTTTGTTTTAGCTAATAGATGACAAAGACAAAATCTTCCAAAGATGGCCTTTATTATGAAGAGCCAATTTGTTACCTTTGAATTAGTGATCTTTAAATTTTGATTCAAAGAAAGAAATTCCCATTGAATCTAGTGTAGGTTAGACTGCACTTTCTTCTTTTGATCATTTTGGATGAGTAGAACATGTAAGAGAGAGGAAATCCACATGAAAAGTTTATAAACAAATCGAGTAAAAAAAGAAGGCATATGTTTTAATACCCCTAGGTCGAACCCCAATTGTACATATAAATGTAACTGTAATTATACATATAAGTTGGTGAGTCGATGGTACAAGATATTTGGTTCGGTTATGCACACATTGAGTCAGTGTGCAAGAATCTCATACGAAAGAAGTGTGCATATTTTATAATGTAGCGCACACATGTGTAAGTATGTGAGGATTGTGCACTAAAGGAAGGGTGTGCACCATCCTGAGTTTGCATACAATGGAGTAAGTGCACAGTTTTGGGGCCAGAGTGCCTTTGTGTATATTTTGAGGCCTGAGTGCCTGTGCGGTTATTAGGCTAGAGAGCTAGATGTTAAATGGCCAGTGAGCCATCATTGTAATATGTAATCACATGCAAATATTAATGAAAACAAATCACTGCTGCAAACCAACCATGTAAAAGAGTATGGGGGGCTAAACTCCACTAGATAGGGAAAGGGGGATAAGATTTAAGGATAAGGGGCTAAGCTAAGGGGGGCTTAGGCCCAAAGGAATATTATATTAATATTCCTTAAAGTATAAAGTATGGATAATTATTTTATCCTAAGTTCTAAGGATGGGGACAAGTGGGACCAAGGTAGTTCTCAACATGACAAGTGGCAAGTTGGGAACATGCATACATATAGTTTGGACTTAGTTCATTCTCCTAGGGATTCTATCATCATTTCCTTTACTCACTCATCTATCACTCGTACCCTATAGTTACTATTCTTGTTCATGTATATGTACCCTGGTTAGCTTGGGAGTTGGACTAAAGAAGTGGGTTGTTAGGACCGTAGGATATTGAAGAGGCAGGTTGTTAGGCCCATAGGATATTGAAGAGGTGGGTTGTCAGGACCGCGAGCATTCTCACCATGTGAGAGAATTGTTGGGGATTGATTCCCAAAGATGCCAAACTGCAGCTACGACACTCTGAGACTTCCTGTCTGGCATGTTGTTGAAGCCCTGGAAAGGAAGTGGGGCAGTCGAGGGACTCTTGAGCAGATAAGGGGCACACTTCCTGGGGTGGGACAGGCATGTGGGGAATGAAGGACTATAGGTTGTTAGTTCGAGTTGGCACATGTGACTGAGTTTCCTGTTGTTTGGGATACCTTATCCTGGTTAGGAATTCCTTTACCCAAGTAGAGTTTAGTCCAAGATCGAGGGTGACCCACTACTGAGAGTTATGATCATTGTGTTCTAAGGTTGGGAGGAACGTGGAAGGTATGCACACAGTTGGTGTTATTTTAATCAAAGATAAGTGTAAATTTGTGTTAATTCATGTGTTGTGCTAATATTTATGCATTTGTTTTCATGGGTTTTTCATGTGTATGTTTTTTTTTTTTAAGTAAAAAGGGAGGATCCTATTTATATTATAGTTGCAGAGTTACAAAGTCTCTTTGCGATGCCAGCTGTCTCGCCTGAGCAGGAAACTGAGACAGCTGGACATTCTATGCCATTTGTTTCCAAGCAAACAAAATTATCAGAGTGTTGTCCTACCCGAAGGAAACCAGGATGCCTTTCCATTAAGTTCAGTATGTATACTAATAACCTAATTATAGCATGACTATAATCTAACTAGGCTAAAACCTTGTTCTGAAGCAAAAAGTGATTGCTGACTAAGAACATCATTGAACCTTTTATCCAGCTAGCTCGTCCTCATCCTCGTGCCTTCACCATCCTGCGGGAAACGCGTAAGCTTGCGTGCACGTAGGGCACTTCCTTTTCGGGAGAGTCCTGGAGTGTGCAACATACATCATGTTGAGTCGATGGTCGATTTGAGCGATACGAAAGATCTGATCGTCCAGCATGCTCCGCATTTCAAAGATTAGTGCTAGGTACCTCAGGTTGGTGAAAGGATGTTGGTCCTACCAATTATCCTCAACAGAGGCTAAGGGAAATGGCCCCTGTGCTCCTTCGCCTTCATTTGCTTCACTGACTTGATGTACCTGCCGGTTGTTCGGCTGAGTCGCCTCCTTCGGAGGTGCACCGGTGGGTGGGCCATTTTTTTCTTTTGCGTAGGACGATATCTCTTCCTCAACATAGCAGGTGGTGAATTCCTCTACTGGGCGAGTTGCACTGTAGCCATGTTGTTTTCCCGAAGGAGAAATCTTGTCATCAGTGCCAAAATCAGTGGGAGGATTCCAATTATCCGAGACTATGAAAAGAGGGTGCTCAGGATAGCTTTGCATGGCCTCATCTAGGGTGATCTCTTCCACGTACGCCATTGGAGGCGTTTGAGGTCTCCCGGACTTCCTGTGTCTTCGCGAGGACGCCAAGGCCAACGCCTGCTCGAATTTCTTCTGCCTCTGCTTGCGTGATTCAGCTGAGTACCAAGCTGCGCCCCTGCATAGCTTTCCTCGTGCTCTGGGCATAATGAAGAACCTAGGGATGTCCGAGGTTCCCAGTGGATGGATAGCCCTGCTCTAGAACTTCGGTGGCTCTGTGAAATTCGACTCTGCTAAATTCGAATGCCTCTCATTGTTGTCGAGGCAAGTGATAAGGAGGAGGATGATGGCGACTGCCATGGCCATTAAGGATGGCCTCCTAGTGCTCTGGTGCATTGTCCTGTTCACTTGCACGAAGGGCCTCGTCTCCTGGTTAATGCTGCACGGGCTCGTTCCCATTTAAGTGCTGAGGGGATGGTCGTTGGTGGGTTGTATTAATGGTGCGTCCCGGCGTTAACCCGCGTGTCTCGGCTCTGCAACGTGGCACCCCATCCGGGGGATTTTTCCTGTGTATGTTGCATGCATATTTCTGTTATTATTTTGTATGAATATGTGAATTTGCAGAGTATGTTTATAATTTAAATTTGTATCAGAGTTCAAAATTTTAAGTAGCATAGCCCAACAGGTGGTTGGGAATGCTACAATGTGGTATTAGAGCTCTAGTTTTCAACATTCAGCCTGGATGGGCCAATTAGTGGAACACGAAAGTGAAATTTACAGACTATGCAGGTACATGTTGGACGGGATTACAGTTGGCAAGAATGTGGAGCCATGTGGCAGACCAACTGTCAGTCCCACAAAATTGCGACTTACACAAGGTTATGAGTCTGCAAGTCCGCGAAGATGGAAAAACGACCAAGTGTTGGGATTTCTCAGACATTCTTATACAATATTATGAGTCTGGAAAAATGGAAAAATAACTAAGTGTTGGGATTTCTCAGACAGGCTTACACAATATTATGAGTCCACAAGTCCGCGAGTCTGCAAAGATGGAAAAATGACTAAGTGTTGGGATTTCGCGAACATACTTACACAAGATTATGAGTCCGCAAGACCGCGAGTCTGGAAAGATGGAAAAATGACTAAGTGTTGGGATTTTTTGGACAGTCTTACATAAGATTATGAGTCTGCAAGTCCGCAAAGATGAAAAAATGACTAAGTGTTGGGATTTCTTAGACAGACTTACACAAGGTTATGAGTCTGCAAGTCCACAAGTTCGCAAAGATGGAAAAATGACTAAGTTTTGGGATTTATTGGACAAGCTTATACAATATTATGAGTCCGCAAGTACGCGAGTCCACAAAAATGGAAAAAATGACTAAGTGTTGGGATTTCTTTGATAGACTTACATAAGATTACGAGTCTGCAAGTCCGCGAGTCTGCAAAAATGGAAAAATGACTAAGTGTTGGTATTTCTCGGACATACTTACACAAGATTATGAGTCCGCAAGTCCGCGAGACCGCAAACATGGAAAAGTGACTAAGTGTTGATGGTGGGTTCATGGAAGGGGCTTGGACTGAAGAGTTTAAATAACCACCTAGAAAATTGATCTAGGAAATTAATTTCACGAGGAATCGGAAGAAATGATGTTGATGCATTATTGGAACGGAATTGTGCATAATTTTCATGAATCTATTGAATTATTTAGTCTAACAAATCTTGTTGCCTGCATATTTTTGTAGAGTTAACATAATTTAGATCAAAACAGGATCAACATAGAGATCAACAAAATGGAAGATACACAGAGGACTTACAACTATGAAGAGGAAGTCAGAGGGTTGTATGTCAATTTGAGTAATGAAGGTAAAGATGCAAATGGACAGGGAGTAGGAAAGGAGGAAAGCATGAACTTAGTAGAAACCATAAAAAGTATGAAAAAATATGTCCAGAGTTATAAAGCTAATAATGAGATGCTTATGAGAGCCAAGGAGCAACAAGAAGACTTTAACATCAAGTTAATGTAGAGCTTGGAAGGAATAGAGAGGAAGATGGATAAGGAGATCAAGTCAA
Organism: Picea engelmannii; assembly: GCA_009831015.1. Classification (NCBI taxonomy): domain Eukaryota; kingdom Viridiplantae; phylum Streptophyta; class Pinopsida; order Pinales; family Pinaceae; genus Picea; species Picea engelmannii. The sequence goes on along the minus strand of ML782378.1, from coordinate 318,715 downwards.
GTAAATATTGGAGTCACATGTATCATGATAAGAGGAGAAGAACAAGAAGTGTTGGAAGGCATCACCAACACTCCCGAAGGCATTCAACCAGGAGAGCACAAAGTAGTTCAATTCCATCCCCTGTTAGGAAGCATAAGAAGAAGTCTGGGGTGGATGAGCTACAGGGGGAAATGAACAAAATCAAGCCTCCTACATTTCATGGTAAGCGTAAGAAGGATGAGGATGCAGAGACATGGCTACTAGGCATGAGGAAGTATTTTCAACTGCATAATTACTCTTCAGATGCAGAAGGAAGAATTTCCATCTATCAGTTCAAGGGAAAAGCATCAATGTGGTGGAACCAATTTTTGCAGGTGCAACACATTGATGAGAACAAGGTTACTTGGAGGGAATTCAAGAGGTATTTTCAAAAGAAATACTTGGCTATGCGATACTATGACAAGAAAATGAAGGATTTATTTGAACTGAAGCTTGAGAGTATGATCATAGATGAATATGAAAGGAGTTTTTTAGAGTTGTTGAAGTATGTTTCTTTCATCAAGGATGATCCAGTTAAGATTTAGAGGTGTTTGAGTGGGTTGCCATCATTTATCAGTGACAAGATACAATATGATGATACCAAAACATTGGAAGAAACTATAAGGCAAGCTAAATTCCTTTATGATCAACATAAAGGAAGACCAACTTTCCAAAACGTTTGGGAAGACATGAAGAAAAGCAAGATGAAACAGAGGAAGGGGACTAAGCCAACATTCTTCAGAAATAATTCTCAGGGACATCCAACTTATAAAGAATCCATAATGACCGAAACATTAGGTGATCTAGATTTAGGAGCAGAACGAATTGATTTAACAGACTGGATACAATAAACACAGAGATATAGAGAATAACACAAATATATAGTGAACAATATCTTCTATTAAATAATGAAATAGGATGAAATTGTAAAACCACAGAACTGAAAACTTTCTCGAATGGTGGTAGCTATCTTTGAGAAGGGATGTGGCTGCTATGCGCATCCATCTTAGCAGAAATATGGATTACAATGAGGCTCCATAAGCCTTTTTGATATTACTCATGAATTCCAAAACCCTAGACATCCAAAAACCTAACCCTAGAAGGTGAAACACCAAAAGTCATGTGAGCCCTATGGGTAAGTTTCTATAATTTGGTACCTCAACTTCCTAGGGCCGTAACTTTTGCATAAAACCTCCATTTTAAGCCCGTGTTAGCCCATTGGAAAGGTCTTTCAGATAACTACACATTCCTCCATCAAACTCTGAGTCCCTCTACAATTTGACTGTGGTGAGCCAAAAAAACAACATTTAGGGCCCCAAAATGACCCCAGAAGTCCAACAAGATGTGTTGACATGAAAACATACAAAATAAGGTAGTTGGATTAGGCGAGAGGCCACCTGTATCCACTTGAAGGATGTGTGGGGGTTCAGACAGACCGAAAAGTGTAGAAACCACAATTACAAATCAATACAAAAGAACAAGTTAAACAAAAACAGGCACAAGGAGCCAGTTGGAATAGGTGGGTGGCCACCAATATACACCTGGATCAATCCTCCCCCCTTAGGAAGAAATGGTATCCATTGCGTTGAGTTCCCCCATCAGGTGAGGAAAATTCTACTAGATTTGGCCTCGGGTGAGCCACTTTCCTTAGTGTAGGAGTTGCCCTACCTTGACAACCTGATAAAGTTGGATCCACTGCTGGTGAGTGCCCTTGACCTGTGTGTCCACTATCTGATCTTTGGATTCTTGTTCCATGTAGTCAAGGTTGAGCTTTGTTGGTGTCAGTTGCTTGGCGATCTTAGAAGTGTCCAATAATGGTGGAAAATATGGCTGAAGGAGGTCCACATTGAATACTAGTTGCAAACCAAGGAAGGGTGGAGTGTTGAGATCAAAAGCATTGCTACCCATAGCCTTGGTGATAGTGTAAGGCCCATAACGAAGTGGGCAAAGATTCTGATGGGGCCTAGTGAGATGCTCCTTCTCCAAATGTAACCAAAATTTGTCGCCAATCTAAAACTGGTGTGGTACCCTGTGTTGATCATGGCATTGCTTGTACTTAGCATTGGATTTATGAAAAATCTCCTAGACCTATTGGCCAATGTGCTAAATCCACTCAATGAATCTGGTGGCTTTGTCAATCATAGACTGATTAGGGGAAGAGTCTGTCTATGCGGTGGAAAAAGGGAGTGCAACATCAATGGGTCCCAAGGGTTGGAATCCAAAACCCACTTGAAATGGGCTATGGCTGGTGGAACTATGGATAGCTCTTTTGTAACTATGTTGGACATATGGGAGACTCTTTTCCCATGTACATGGATGCATATAATTTTACATGCATAGGATGTGCACAGTCATCCGATTGAAAACCTTCGTTTGGCCATCGGTTTGTGGGTGGAAAGCAGAGGATTTTATGAACTTGGTGTCCAACAGAGACCAAAGACTCGACCAAAAGGTGATGTGGAACCTGTTGTCTCGATCGTAGATGATGGTCTATGGTATCCCAAAGTGGACCCACAATCGTTCAAAGAAGAGATTGGTAGTATCTGTCGCTGTGACATTCTTCGTACAAGCTGTGAGGATGGCCGCATGGATGATTTTAGGGGATAAATTTCGCTCATGGGCTAATTTTCCATGGTTTTTCCCAAAAAAAGATTCACTATTCTAAAAATGAAGTGCCCAAATTCTATAGGATAAAACCATTTTACCCTAAAAATCACCAATTTTTTATAAAAACTATATAAAATCCTTATAAAATTGAATATTTTTACAAAAATATCACCAAACATTTATAGTTTGAATATGAGGGATTAATAAGATTCGCCAAGATTTCTACATTTTAAAATAAATTTCCATCCTTAAAATCATCCCTGGATGGCCATCTTTGAAGACCGATCAATGACCACAAATATGTAGTCATTTCCTTGCTTGGTGGACGACAAGCCAAACATGTAATCCATTGAGATGGATTCCCAGGAATAGGAAGAGGGGTATATAATCCTTGCTTCTTGATAGTTGGCTTGGCAATGGCATAGATAGTGCAAGATCTGATATACTTACTGATGTCTTGTCAAACTTTTGGCCAATAAAAATATTTTTGAAGAACGACCACAATTTTCTCTACGCCAAAATGTCTTACCACCCAACTATAGTGGGATTCCCAAATCATCTTTGCACGCTCGCCTACAGGAACATAGAGATGGCATAGGTGGCATAAGAGTTCATATTGAATGTGAAAATAAGTGACAGTTGTGCATGTACCCAAGAGCTGATATGTGGTGGTGAAGTATGGATCTTGCTGATAAAGTTGGGGCCACTCAGATGCTTCATGTCCATGGGAATGGAGCATAGTGGTGAGTGCAGCCACAGGGGGGTGCCTGAGGCAGTCAGTGACACGATTGGAGATATTTTTCCTATACTTGATGTTGAGATGAAACTGATGCAGGTAGGTGGACCACTTATGATGGAAATCGTTCTACAATTTACCTTGTGTCTGTATGAACTGCAAAGGATTGTGATCAATGTGTATGATCGTCTCTTTCCCCAGAATATAATTTTTCCATTAACGACAAAATTCTACAATGGAATACATTTCCTTGTCATAGGTGGGGTATTTTCGGAAAATATCAGAGAGTGTCTCACTACGGTATGCCACCGGATGCCCGTGATGAGTGAGAACTACGCCCACAACATAGTTATATGCATGAGTCTCAATCTCGAATGGTTGTTGCAAATCGGGAAAGGAGAGTACTAGAGATGAGAAGAAGCAATGATTTAGATCATCGAATGTTCGTTGCTACTCCTTCCCCCGCATGAACTTGGCCCTACCATCTCCCTTGGTCACCTAGCTGAGGGCACATGCAATATGGGAGAATTCTAACACGAACTATTGGTAGAAGTTGGCTAGCCCCAAAAAGATTTGAAGCTAAGTCAGTGTGGTTAGGGCTGTCCAGTCATGGATGACTTGGATCTTATCTGGATCAACATGTACACCATGCTCATCAACAATGTAGCCCAAGTATTGGACCCTATTCATGCGAAAAGAGAATTTTTCCAAGTTGGCATACAACTTGTGCTGCCCCAGAGTGCTCAAAACTTGTTGAATATGTCGCATGTTCTCCTCCCACATTATGTTGAATCTGAGGATGTCATCCAAATATACCACCACAAAGGAGTTGGTGAAGGGTCTCAATACATTATCCATCAACCTCACGAAAGTGGTTGGTGCATTTGTTAATCCAAAGGGAATGAATAACCATTCATAGAGACCTTATTTAGACTTGAAGGCTATATTCCATACATCAATTGGTTTGATGGGAACCTAGTGGTAGCCAGAATTTATGTCAATCTTGTTGAATAAATTCCCCCCCTTGATTTGGTCAAGAAGGTCATCAATCCCCTGGGAATGGGGTAGAGGTTCCTGAATGTGATTTTGTTTAAGGCTCTGTAATCAATGCAGAGTCGCCAAGTCCCATCCTTCTTCTGCACCAGTAAAATTGTTCTTCCACAAGGGGAGGAGTTGGGTCTGATGTGCCCCTTTTGAAGAAGATCTCGGATTTGATGCCTGATTTCATCATTCTCCATAAGCAAGAATCGATAGACTGGTCCATTAGGTAGAGGTGCATAAGGGGTCAGATCAATTGGATCCTTGACTTGGCAGTGTGTCGGTACCCCTGTAGGTGAGGAGAAGATGTCTCTGTATTCTTCCATGATCCTATCCACTTGCTTCTTCTACAAAGGGAGGAATTGTGTAGAGACCACATCCGTGGCAGTGACCTTATGCTTACTATGAGAATAGATCACAAAGAAGACAAAATTCCTGGTCTATGAAATGACCTTACTCCATTGCTTAGCAAAGATTAAAGAAATAGTAGTAGACAATGCTACCTCTGGGATCCTGTACAATTGTCTACCCAAAGTAATAATAACACTGTGGGGTCTAGACTCATAAACAACATAACACTTCCACAAATATGGTTATCCTAAAATAACATCACAAACTTCAAGGGGAGCAATATCACACAATACCTCATATTTGAAAGGCTTGATGTCGTAGGGCAGACAACACTATTGGCTGACACAAAGATCTCTTCCTTGGTGAAGCCAACCGATGGTGTAGGGTTGCGGGTGCGGTGTTGTTGACAGGTCCAGCCGCTTAACGACCTCTTCTGAAATCAGGTTCTTCTGACTACTGTTGTCGTCAATAAAATGAATCGGATCCCCCTTGACCCACATCTGCGAGTGGAAGAGTCATTCCCCTTCCTCTGGTTCTTCTGGTTCGCTTGGCCAGACTTTGGTGGTAGTGACAGTGGAACTGCATTCAACATTGATAATATGATTCCCTCCTTCAGGATTTGACTCGTAATCAGAATCGGCATCTGACTCAGAAGCCTTCAGCTCGACCGTGAGGGACTTCTTGGAACGACATTCTTCGGTGTCGTGCCAAGGAATTTTATGGTACTCACACCATTTTCCTATGTCCTTCTTCATTTTCTCATTTCCCTTCTTGTGTTGCGGCTTGGAATGGTTATCCCAAGGGAGACTATCTCGACTTGGTCGCTTGTTGTTTGGGTTGGGGCTTCCTTTTCCCTGCTTTAGCTGTGAGGGTTTTGTAGATCCAAACTCTCGTTGTTTCTTCTTAAATTTATGTTTGATATTGACGTTGTATCTATAAGTCATGACCAAAGAGGTGATGTCCATGAACTCCATTTATGTTTGAATGGATATATGCAAACAACTATGATATTTGAGCACAAATGACACTCAGAGTCTTTGATACCCAATTTGGTGCATAGGGTATGGAAAATATTGGTGAAATCTGGTACTTTCTAGTCCCTTTCTTGACGTAGGGTGGTCCATCTGGTGTACTAGTCCTCATATCTTCCAACAGGGTAGTATTGTTCTTTAATGGAATCCCAGAAGGAATCCCATGTAGGGGCCACCACAAACATTGTATATTCCTCCATGACCCTTTTCTCAGAGTAAGTATCCCACCGGTATTTAACATGGGGAACGACCTTAAGGAGTGAAAAAAGTGATCTTTTCCCTATCGAAAAAATTGTGGAGTGGAAAATATCCTTCAAGTAGATTCAACCATTTATCTACAACATCTGCATCTATCAGTCCTTCAAATAATGGAATATCAAAATTTACCTGTACCTTGAATGGGGTTGCATGGCCGCTTGATGAATATGCTTGTCCTATGGGCAATCGTCGAAGGATCTGCGCGAAGTTGTTCATCATTTTATTACTTTGTCGCGCAAGGGATTCCTCAAGAAACATTTTAATAGGATCTCCTTCTCCATCATATTTCTTTTTGTCCCACATGGGTTGTTGTCAGGCTCGGCGCGACCAATCTATTAATGGCTCGATTGGTTCGAGTCCCAACTTCTTGTACATAGATATTTTCGAGGACATGCATAAAGAAAAATAAATGAAGAGAAGATTGCTCTGATACTACTAGTCCATATTTAGGAGCAGAACAAAATGACTTAACAGAATGAATACAATAAACACAAAGATATAGATAATAACACAAATATCCAGTGAGCGATATCTTCTATTAAATAATGAAATAGGCTGAAGCTGTAAAACTGTAGAACTGGAAACTTGCTCGAATGGTGGTAGCTATCTCTAAGAAGAGATGTGGCTGCTACGCATATCCATCTAAGCAGAAAAATGGATCACAATGAGGCTCCATAGGCCTTTTTGATATTACTCATGAATTCCAAAACCCTAGACATCCAAAAACCTAACCCTAGAAGGTGAAATGCCAAAAGTCATGTGGGCCCTATGGGTAAGTTGGTGAAATTTGGTACCTCAACTTCCTAGGGCCATAACATTTGCATACGACCTCCGTTTTAGGTGCATGATAGCCCATTGGAAAGGTCTTTCAGAGAACTATGCATTTGGCCATTGAACTTTGACTCCATCTACAATTTGACTATGGAGAGAAAAACAAACAAAGTTTAGGGCCCCAAAATGGCCCCGAAAGTACACCAAGATGTGATGACATGAAAACATACAAAATAAGCCAGTTGGATTAGGCGTGAGGCCACCTATATCCACCTAGAGTATGTGTGGGGGTTCATACAACCCCAAAAGTGTACAAGCCACAATTACAATGAAGTAAAAAAGAATGTGCTGATTAAAAATGGGCATGAGGAGCGAGTTGGAATAGGTGGGCCACCAATATCCATTTGGATCATTGGGGAAAAGACCAAGGCATCCACCTATTCAATGTTGGGGTTGTGGATAAAATCATATGTATCAATATTTCCCTCACAGGGGTGAAAAAGTGAACTCTATTCACAATGTATAGAAAGTTGATACAGTGGAGGACATGGGTAGAAATATACCTAGGATCTACGCAACATTGGATAACAAGCAAGCTAAATTTCAGTCACATAGGATTGAAGTGGAAGGTAAGATTAACAACCAAACCATTTCTATTTTAATCGATTCAGGAGCTAGTCATAACTATCTAGATCTTAAGTTGGTGGACATATTTCATTTGCCAAGAATCAAGTTTGGAACATCTTGGTTACTGCAGCTGGTTACAGGAGATAAAAGGAATATTAATGAGATGGTCCAGGCATGCCCAATGGACATGAATGGATTGAGCACCGAGGCATATTTAAATATCATACCTTTGGGTTCCTATGACTGCTTAATTGGTATGGATTGGTTGGACCAACATCATGTTGTCCTAGATTATTGTAATAAGGCATTTAATTTCTTGGATGAGAAAAGGAATTTAAGGACAATATAGGGAATTCCCAAGGCAATAATCGTCAGAGAAATTTCATCCTTCAAGCCGAAGAAGAGTTACAACAAAGGGTGTCAAATATTTGCAGCTCATATGGAAGAGGAACATAAATATAATATGCCAATTATTGAAGATTATGCATTCCTAAAAGAGTTTAAAGATGTATTCAAGGAAATACCAGGATTTCCACCCAAGAGAGATATCGACTTCTCCATCAATTTGATGCCTGGAGTAGCTCTAGTATTTAAGAATCCTTACATGATGAGTACACCCAAGCTGAAAGAATTGAAAATGCAACTGGAAGAGCTTATGAAGAAGGGGTATATACAACCAAGTGTGTCACCTTAGGGTGCCCCAATATTATTTGTGAAGAAAAAGGATGGAACATTAATACTTTGCATCGAATTCAGGAAGTTGAACAAGGTAATTGCGAAGGACAAGTACCCTTTTCTAAGGATAGATGACCTCTTTGATCAACTCAAAGATGAAAAAATATTCTCCAAGATTGATCTCAGGTCAGGCTATCATTAGGTAAGAATTAAAGAAAAATACATCAACAAGACTATCTTCAAAACAAGGTATGGCCATTATGAGTTCACAGTGGTGCCATTTGGGTTGTCAAATGCACCAGCTGTCTTCATGTGTCTCATGAATGGTATATTCAGGAATTACTTGGATAAGTTTCCCATTGTATTCTTGGATGATATTTTGATAAATTCCAAGTCTGAAGAAGAGCATGAAAAACACTTAAGAATGGTGTTACAGGTATTGAGGGAGCATCAATTGTATGCCAAATTGAGAAAGTGCTCATTCTACCAGAAACAAATTCATTATTTGGGCCATATCATTTCAGAGGAAGGGATAGCAGTGAATCAAGAAAATATAAGGGCCATTGAAGGATGGACAAAACCAAGGAATGTCTCGGAGGTGAGATCATTCATTGGCCTTGCACATTACTATAGTATTGTTGATGGGCGAAATTGACCATCCGTCAACTGAGAGAGTGGGACCGGTCTAGGGTTGTCTAATAACCCAAGCCGTTTGGGATGAACCACCCTGACGGGTTTAGCAGCTACGTTAGCCGATCTAAGGTCCTAAGAAAACAAAAAAAGAAAACTAATCTAACTAAAAATAAATAAAACAAACTAATAAACTAATCTAACTAAAACTAACTATTAAACACGCTAACTAATCTAACTATGCTATACAAACAACTAACTAATACTATACTAACTCTAACCAATTAACTATCTAACTACTAACAGAAATAGAACTTATTCACAAAATATACAATATCTACAATTTACAGATTTGAATAAAACCTGAAAAACTCGTTTGCATTCTATCGTAAGGTAGAGAAAGATACTTTTGTTGATTTTATATTTTTATGAACAAGAAATAAAACAAAAACATAACTAAACTACTACTAATATACTAATTCTAATTACACATCTATCTAAACATATATCTAATTAAACTACTTAAATTATACTAAACAAGCTAACGAAAATAAATCACAAACTGAACTGGAAACGCTCCAGGTTTGTCCTGTGTATGATGATTGCCTTAGTTGATCGGAGGGAGGAAACCCGCACCAAATAATCTAGAAGCTTCTTATAAACAATAGCTGCAATGCTCTTTAAGTTTGATTACAGGACAAACAAGACATAAAAATCACAACAATCATATAATTTATAAATCTCTACAATTAGATAAACCCGTATGCAAAGATCTATACATAATAGTTCAATTGATGAAGAAGAGAAATCTGCCATTCATAAACTGAATCAAATAATTGCTTTGTTTTTAAATGTTGAAATAAATTATACATGGATCATATCAATTAAATCATATCATTCTGCAAAAGACCATGATAGCTAAAGTAGTCACTAATCAAATGCAAATTGATAAACATAAACATGAAACAAAATATTGATATTATGAAAGCGAAAGCTGTAGCAGAACATCAACTTTTGTCTCAGTTTGTATTAGAAATCCATAGCCTGGTTCTCCCACAAGTGAGGATGATCCTTATTACAAAAATAATAAGTATTTATAAGTTTTTCCATAGGGTAAAACCTCCCTGTGGAAGTTATAAAACTATTTACATAAAATCTGGGAAGATATCCCAAAGTTGACTAAACTAGGAAACTAAAATAAAAGTAAAACATCCAAATATCTCTTGAATTGTCCAGCATGTCCCATGCAATTCGAATTTACCTGAAACAGGTAAAAAATGGACAAGTTAGAAGGATCTTTTATTAATAAAATAATAAAAATCCAATTCTATAGACTAGCTACAGAATCCTGTGATTCTGTAGCTAGTCTAAATAAGACACAGAATCAGCATTAAAATCGATTGAAAATCTTTTAAAGAATCAAATTCAATAAACATCCAATAGCTATTTGAAAACGAATCATTAAATTTGAAATTATTATACCATTCGAAATCAAACAGGATCAATATTGATCATATGAATACAGAGATAGGCGTACTATGTTTCTTGTGTCACCACAAAATCAAATGAACAGAACCATAATCGTTTGATATCAATTGGGAATTGACACAGTAAAAACAAATCACATGTAATTGTTATGCTATCTTATCACCAAGGGATACGATCGAATCCAAACAAGATCGTTATCAAATCGTTATAACTGTATTGTCATAGCAAACAATTCATGCCACAAGTAGATCGACTTAGGCTGGCGCAAAAATCAAAATGAAATCATAACAGGATCAATTGATTGGTAACAGAATTTGAAATAATTGCTTGGTCGTTTATTATTGCATATTGGGCAGACCAGATCAATTGACTTTGATCAAAATCGTTCCAATCAAATGAATTATAATCGGGTTCGACCAATTCGTTTTTCAAATTTAAAATCAAACAGAGCAGAAATTATAATCGGAATCCAGCAAGCGAATCGAACAACTGGAGTTTTAACACAGTCATTATGAATCAAAACCATTCCACGATTCAGGCAAGAACAATATTTGCACAAGCTTAAATGAGAGCATTGTTTTCGTAAAAACAGAGTCATTTTTCCAAATTGAAACCGAACAGAGTTTGTATTCCCATTTTTACATGACACAGCATATTGAAAGATCGTAACAAACTCATTAAAATTGTATACGAACCATACGAAATCAAATCCAAACGAAATCCATTCCAATCCAATAAAAATATATCAATGGCTAAACTGGGAATGATCAAATCACGTATCCAAAACGAAATTCCATCACATTTTAGCAAAGCGAAATATATACAGGATGAACACATCATGACAGAGCCATTTCGAAATATAAACGGAGCTATTCGAAGACCAGATTCCATTCACTATATTAATCATGGTCACACACAAAGCTAAAACGATATTGAAGACACATACCTGGGAGGATTGATCAAGGGTTCAAGAGTGTGAGAGGCTAGACAGGTGAGAGGGGTTATGAGGCACAGGCCTGGAGAATTCATAGACATTTCATCAAATGCACACAGACCCAAAACGCATGTTCCAGGCACTGAAAATTAACCTGTAAAACAAAGCTATATATCTGTAGTAATTCACTTTCTGAGGAAACCGCTCGTGGTGAAGGTAAAGGGGCAAAAAACTGTTCTGGGTTTTCAACGGTTTGATCTAATTCAAAACCGTTTGCCCAGAATCGATCACGCAAAAATGTGACTCTGGGGGAAATTACGAGGGCAGTCTTAAGCAGTCTTCTCTAGAAAAAATGAAACCAAAACCGACTGTGAACACCATGGGGGTTCAATTTGCCCTTCAGGAGATAGGAGAGAACATACAGTGGACAGGGGTTTGGGTAGGGTTTGGACAAGGTATATGCAGGACTCAAAACTCAGAGATTCGCCCAAGAATCAACAGGGGTAACCTGGTAAGGTGGCAGGCATTAATGGCAAAGTGTGCGAGGGTAGTGGAGTTATTTAGGCCCATGCAGAATAGTCATTACTCTTAGTACAACCTCCGGCTTATATCGTTTCTACCCATCATAGCATAATTCAACAGTCACGTCACTTGGCCGAAAAATGAAACGAATAGTAAGTGTATAAATAAACGCGTGCAATCAACGTTATACCATAGCTTTAAACCATCAACATACAACTTGAAACCAATAACAAATATTTAACCATGCACCAATGTATCAGCTCATATCAATAGTTTTAACGAATGTGCCGATGGGTATTCAACAAGCCAATAGTTATGAAAACACGAACATAGGTATCATATTAAAAGATATCTATGAAAGATTTAACCACAACCCCTATGTATTTTCATGAAACCAATGGTCAAGTAGATCAAATAAAAAGCAAATCCAAATGCCAATGCAATACAAACTCAATGAAACCAAGTCACACAATTAATCGAAGCATGAATACCGATCAAAGGACCTTGCCAACCATATAATGATAAATAAAAGGTAAGCGCAATAGGCATATCGACAAAAGAGATGATGACAATTCAAATAATGATTTTAATGCGAATTCAAAAGGCTAAGTTTTCACGCTTACAGTTGTGAAAACAAAACGAAGGTAAATGTGCAAATGTCGCAAAGAATGAAAATGTCGTCTATTTGAAAATTGCGATGAAAAATTGATGTTTGCAAAACATTGGTGTAGGCAGCTTATAAGACAATGGAAAAATGATTACTGGCTGCCAACAATGGCGACACACTGGTAGAATCAGTTATCTCTGCCAAAAGGAAAAAATTCATATCAAGACAGCAAAGATAATGTTAGCCTATGGCTTACCTTTACCAATCACTAAGTCTAAATTGTCACCTATATTTGTATTATTCATTTAGGATATTAGTAATATATCCTCAAGTGATGACTAATGTGTTAGTTAAGATTGCCTAGCCTAGTCATAATGCATGATTTTAGGATCTAGAGCAAATCTCTCTATGAGGTGGCATCACCCATTGTACTATAAATATGTAACATTGGAGTGAATAAGAATGTGTTGGCTATTATGCTTTTTCCGCCATGTTGCTGTTCTTGTCTCTATTTTGTCAATTGTTGTTCTTGTGTTTAATTTCTTCAATTGGTATCAGAGCAATGTCTGGGCTTAGCTCCCTAACAGGAGTGCCCAGGAATATGATAGAATGAGAGGTTGCGAAGGAGGCCAACGTGTTCTTCCTAGAGGAGGTCGCTCCCATAATTTGTGAAGATGCTTATCTGACTGCATTGCAACCTGTGTTTGCTGCGTGGATTTTTTTTTAGAATACTCAATCCGTGTGAGTTCGATTTGAGGTGCATCGAATCCTGTTGTGGCAGAGGGAAGGTATATCTGTGTGTAGAAAGGAAGATCGTGACACGATAGGAGGCCATCACCGATAGAAAAAGGAGAACAGAAGCCGTCTTGGACACGGATTGGCTCATCTTGTTGATCAAAGAAGTCACAAATCTGTTGAATGTCCCAAGCTTTGCAGAATCGACTGCCCATCAGAGAAGACGCGTCAGAGGATTAAAAGAATGTGAAGACCACTCTATCCGTAGATCTGAGATCTGTGTGGATCGGCTCTCAAAATCCTGCTCTATCGATATATCAAAATCCTGCCACTGACTAGGAGCGAGGAGAAAATGAGGAAGACGCCGAAAAGAAACTGGATGACGAAACAACTCGATCCAACAAAAATGGATCTGCAGATACAAAAATGCTGCCAGATCTAAAACGCTGCGTAAGGTGCTATGAGGTAGCTGCGTAAGGTGCTGGAGCTCGTCCCTTCATCAGAACCCATCAACAACACTAGGATACATAATGTTTGTGCGATCTATTCCATTCAGGTATTCTTTCAGTATCTGTGGATGATATTCAAGTATTTCACGATAAATAAGTTCTCTCACATCATCTTTTGTAACCCTCCGTCTCTCAAACTCAAACTCCATTTTAGTTATTGGCTGAGCTACAGGCTCTCGGGATACTCTTGCTAACCCCCTGAAATAAGAATCGGCCAAAGCCTCCTCTGCAGTAGGACGATCCTTCGGATCAAATGCAAGCAATTTTTCCAAAAGTTTAAGTGCTAAATGATCTGTACCTACAAATTTCTGTGTAAAAGGTACAGGTTGTTTCTTGCGCATGCTATTCAAGTATCTTTTAGCTTTTTCATTACGAACCCTCACAATTATTTCTTAGGAGGGTGTGCCAAGAAGATTCGTCATCAAATCTAGCTGATGAACAACATTTTTCCTGGGAAAAGTGGCTTTCCAGTCAAGACTTCAGCAAATATGCAACCAATACTCCAAATATCAATGGCAGGAGTATACTTTGAGAAATTCTCGAAATCTGTAACAGGTTGTTGCTGTCCGTGTGAGATTTTGGATTTGTGGTGGTAGCGCATTTTTTTTCATGCTGATTGTGAGGGTCGGCACACAATTTCACCGAAATCCTTCTAGTTATCGCTGTGATTGTTTACTTTCAGATTGCCCACAAGTAGGTTTGAGTATCTTATTAATTTTTGTTGTGTGGTGCGTGTATTAAAAATATATCTGCACTATATTTGCACCACGAATTATGTTGAAGCGACCTAGCCAGATCACACCCTCCTCTATCCATTGTGGCAACTTTAGATCTACCCAAATCGATATCCAATGATTCAATCAGATCGAACTACCCAATACGCAACATCCAAGACTCAAATCCCCGCCACGCTTGTCTCAGTGATAAATAGATCTGCATACAATTTCTAGTGATATTTTTTGATTTGGAGTTCGCTCAGTGGCCACCAGAATTGAACCCGCTATCATCTGCTCATGGATCGATTTCAACCTACCTCCAAAGTAAATTTGGCCTGCAAATTCATGACCTGCATCAACAATCTGATCTGAATGAGTGATCTAGTGACATGCATATATTGAATTTTCTTACTGCCCCAATCTGAGCATAGGTGATCCTGCTACGAGTATGAGGAATCATTCGTCCACCTCGCTGGGGATTTGTCTTCGAAGAATTCCGTCAAAAGCTAGCACAGGAGGTCGCATATGTGTGGAGTAGGTCGTTGTTGCATGGATTTGATTGTTGTTGTGTTGTTGATGAGTTGTGAACATGGTCAAGTGCTGCCACGTGAAGTATCTGCTGTTGGAGCGCTGTCAAAACTCTACGCTATCGACGCCTCTCACTTTGCTACTCTCAATATGAAAGTCACTCAGTATTCCTGCTCGTCCACCATCTAAAATGTGGCACATTCATCTATAAACTAGCGATTTTTCCAAAAAAATAAATATAAAATTTCAAAGTTTGTTGAGATTTATCCAAGTTCAAGAGTGCTGTTCAAAGGAGAAATGATTAGGTTGTAATTTGAAGTAATTAGTTTACTTCAACAGGGAGAAAGAACAAGCAGTACTATTGCATGAGTGGTGAATTAATTGGTGTACTCAAAGTAAATGTAAAGTGTTACATTTGATAGGTTGGTGACATGATATATTTT
>ML782378.1:258944-293281 GCA_009831015.1 Picea engelmannii | reverse complement strand
ATGTTTGATGCATTTGCACCAAAACTTGTTAAGGTGGTCTTTAGCAGATGTATTGCCTTCACCATCAAAGGTGATTTTGGACAAGCGAGAGACTGTCTCGTTGGGAACATCGGGTAATGAGAAGTTGAAAGCATGTTCCAACATAGTGATTTGGGGAGCCATGAGGGAAATTGAATAAATTTGAAATAAAGGCTCCTACAAGGCCATCTTGTCAATCGACCCTCCTTCTAGCGCCATTTGTTGATGGGAAAAATTGACCGTCCGTCAACTGAGAGAGTGGGACCAGTCTGGGGTTGTCTAATAACCCAATTCGTTTGGGATGAACCACCCTGATGGGTTTAGCAACTCCGTTAGCCGATCTAAGGTCCTAAGAAAACAAAAAAAGAAAACTAATCTACTAAAACTAATCTAACTAAAAAGAAATAAAACAAACTAATAAACTAATCTAACTAAAACTAACTATTAAACACACTAACTAATATAACTATGCTATACAAACTACTAACTAATACTATACTAACTCCAACCAATTAACTATCTAACTACTAACGGAAATAGAACTTATTCACAAAATAGACAATATCTACAATTTACAGATTTGAATAAAACCTGAAAAACTCGTTTGCATTCTGTCGTAAGGCAGAGAAAGATATTTTTGTTGATTTTATATTTTTATGAACAAGAAATAAAACAAAAACATAAATAAACTACTACTAATATACTAATTCTAATTACACATCTATCTAAACATATATCTAATTAGACTACTTAAATTATACTAAACAAGCTAACGAAAATAAATCACAAACTGACCTGGAAACGCTCCAGGTTTGTCCTGTATATGATGATTGCCTTAGCTGATCGGAGGGAGGAAACATGCACCGAATAATCCAGAAGCTTCTCGTAAACGATAGCTGCAGTGCTCTTTAAGTTTGATTACAGGACAAACAAGACATAAAAATCACAACAATCATATAATTTATAAATCTCTACAATTAGATAAACCCATATGCAAAGATCTATACATAATAGTTCAATTGACGAAGAAGAGAAATATGCCATTCATAAACTGAATCAAATAATTGTTGTGTTTTTAAATGTTGAAATAAATCAGACATGGATCATATCAATTAAATCATATCATTCTGCAAAAGACCATGATAGCTAAAGTAGTCACTAATCAAATGCAAATTGATAAACATAAACATGAAACGAAAGATTGATATTATGAAAGCGAAATCTGTAGCAGAACATCAACTTATGTCTCAGTTTGTATTAGAAATCCATAGCCTGGTTCTCCCACAAGTGAGGATGATCCTTGTTACAAAAATAATAAGTATTTATAAGTTTTTCCATAGGGTAAAACCTCCCTGTGGAAGTTATAAAAATGTTTACATAAAGTCTAGGAAGATATCCCAAAGTTGACTAAACTAGGAAACTAAAATAAAAGTAAAACATCCAAATATCTCTTGAACTATCCAGCATGTCCCATGCAATTCGAATTTACCTGAAACAGGTCAGAAATGGACAAGTTAGAAGGATCTTTTATTAATAAAATAATAAAAATCTAATTCTATAGACTAGCTACAAAATCCTCTGATTCTGTAGCTAGTCTAAATAAGACACAGAATTAGCATTAAAATCGATTGAAAATATTTTAAAGAATCAAATTCAATAAGCATCCAATAGCTATTTGAAAACGAATCATTAAATTTGAAATTATTATACTTTTCGAAATCAAACAGGATCAATATTGATCATATGAATACAGAGATAGGCGTACTCTATTTCTTGTGTCACCGCAAAATTGAATGAACAGAACCATAATCATTTGATATCAATTGGGAATTGGCACAGTCAAAACAAATCACATGCAATTGTTGTTCTATCTTATCAGCAAGGGATACGATCGAATCCAAACAAGATCGTTATCAAATCGTTATAACTGTATTGTCATAGCAAACAATTCATGCCATGAGTAGATCGACTCAGGCTGGCGCGAAAATCAAAATGAAATCATAACAGGATCAATTGATTGGTAACAGAATTCAAAAGAATTGCTTGGTCGTTTGTTATTGCATATTGGGCGGACCAGATCAATTGACTTTGATCAAAATCGTTCCAATCAAATGAATTATAACCGGGTTTGACCAATTCATTTTTCAAATTTAAAATCAAACAGAGCAGAAATTATAATCGGAATCCAGCAAGCGAATCGAACAACTGGAGTTTTAACACAGTCATTATGAATCAAAACCATTCCACGATTTGGGCAAGAACAATATTTGCACAGGCTTAAATGAGAGCATTGTTTCCGTAAAAACAGAGTTGTTTTTCCAAATTGAAACTGAACTGAGTTTGTATTCCCGTTTTTACATGACACAGCATATTGAAAGATCGTAACAAACTCATTAAAATTGTATACGAACCATAACGAAATCAAATCCAAACAAAAACCATTCCAATCCAATAAAAATCTATCAATGGCTAAACTGGGAATGATCAAATCACGTATCCAAAACGAAATTCCATTACATTTTAGCAAAGCGAAATATATACAGGATGAACACATCATGACAGAGCCATTTCGAAATATAAACAGAGCTATTCGAAGACCAGATTCCATTCACTATATTAATCATGGTCACACACAAAGCTAAAATGATATTGAAGACACATACCTGGGAGGATTGATCAAGGGTTCAAGAGTGTGAGAGGATGGATAGGTGAGAGGGGTTATGAGGCACAGGCCTGGAGAATTCATAGACATTTCATCAAATGCACATAGACCCAAAACGCATGTTCCAGCCACTGAAAATTGACCTGTAAAACAAGAGCTAGATCTCTGTAGTAATTCAGTTTCTGAGGAAACCGCCCATGGTGAAGGTAAAGGGGCAAAAAATGGTTCTGGGTTTTCAACGGTTTGATCTAATTCAAAACCGTTTGCCCAGAATCGCTCATGCAAAAACGTGACTCTGGGGGCAATTACGGGGGCAATCTTAAGCAGTCTTCTCTGGCAAAAATGAAACCAAAACCAACTGTGAACACCATGGGGGTTCAATTCGCCCTTTAGGAGCTAGGAGAGAACATATAGTGGACAGGGGTTTGGGTAGGGTTTGGACAAGGTATATGCATGACTCAAAACTCAGAGATTCGCCCAAGAATCAATAGGCGTAACCTGGTAAGGTGGCAGGCATTAATGCCAAAGTGTGCGAGGGTAGTGGAGTTATTTCGGCCCATGCAGAACAGTCATTACTCTTAGTACAACCGCCGGATTATAGCTGTTCTACCCATCATAGCATAATTCAATAGTCACATCACTTGGCCGACCAATGAAACCAATAGTAAGTGTATAAATAAACGCGTGCAATCAACGTTATACCATAGCTTTAAACCATCAACATACAACTTGAAACCAATAACAAATATTTAACCATGCGCCAATGTATCAGCTCATATCAATAGTTTTAACCAATGTGCCGATGGGTATTCAACAAGCCAATAGTTATGAAAACACAAACATAGGTATCATATTAAAAGATATATATGAAAGATTTAACCACAACCCCTATGTATTTTCATGAAACCAATGGTCAAGTAGATCAATAAAAAGCAAATCCAAATGCCAATGCAATACAAACTCAATGAAACCAAGTCACACAATTAATCGAAGCATGAATACCGATCAAAGGACCTTGCCAATCATATAATGATAAATAAAAGGTAAGCGCAATAGGCATATCGACAAAAGAGATGATGACAATTCAAATAATGATTTTAATGCGACTTCAAAAGGCTAAGTTTTCACACTTACAGTCGTGAAAACAAAATGAAGGTAAATGTGCAAATGTCGCAAAGAATGAAAATGTCGTCTATTTGAAAATTGCGATGAAAAATTGATGTTTGCAAAACATTGGTGTAGGCACCTTATAAGACAATGGAAAAATGATTATTGGCTACCAAAAAGTATATTTATTGAATCATTCTCAAAGTTTGCACACCCTATCAGTTCCTTGCAGAAGAAGAGTGTGAAGTTTGAGTGGACACAAGATTGTGAAATACATTTCCAACACTTGAAGCATTTATTAAAAAGCACTCCAATACTAAGGATTGTTGATCCAAATGAAGAATTCAATGTATGTACTGATGGATGTAAACCATTGCTTGGTGGAATCCTTAGTCATAATGGGTTTGTGGTGTGCTATGAATCAAGGAAGTTGAAGGATCGGGAAAGGCACTATGCTACTCATGATATGGATTTGGCAGCCATAGTGCATTCTTTGAATATGTGGAGGCACTACCTCATGGGAAAAGATTTGAGTTGAGGACAGACCATAGTGTTCTGAAATATTTATTTGGACAACCAACTCTAAATGACATGAAAAGTAGGTGGTTAGAATTCCTTAGCGAATATGACTTTGATATAAATCATATCAAATGTAAAGATAATAAGGTGGTTGATGCACTCAACATGAGGGTGCATGAGATTCATGCTACAACCATTAGCATGTACCAATCATATTTGAAAAACAAAATCTTAGAGGCTGCAAAATCAAATTTACCGTACATGGAAATAAAGACAAAATTTCAGCAAGGTATTTTGTAGTAGAAAAGTGAAGAATATAAGCTAGAAAAAGATGAAATTCTCAAGTACAGGGGCATAATTTATGTGCCAAATTCTAAAAAATTGAAAATATGATATCGAAGGAAATGCATGATGTGCCTTATTCTAGGTGTTATCTCTCTGTAATTTCCTTGGATGAGGAGGAAATAGATACAGGAGTAACCTCAAACCAACTTGGAGCTGGAAGCTAGCCATTCTAACCAGAGAGGGATCTCTCTCTTCAAATAAACCACTGAAAGGATTGGTTTGGTTTAAATAAAAGGCTATATCTCTAAGATAAATTAATTTATATGGTTGGTGGCAATATGGACAAAAAATACATTGGCCTATGGAGTCACTAAAGTCAAAGTCAATAAAAACTTGTTGGATGCCTGGTAGATTTAAGAAAGGACTGAACATAGGCAAGATATAAAATAATATTTTAAGCCAAATAGATATATTGTAGACAACAGGTTTACATAGAAGACAATATTCCTTCAATGCATCTATCAAGGATGAATCTCAAAGAAACTATAGCAGAAGTACAATTCAAACTACATGCAATAGAGCATCTGATAAAGATGAATTTTGATACATATATTTCATATCAACATGGAGAAGAATTCATACAATATCAAGTATAAAACATGAAAGTGAAGACTGATGAATCACATGCATAAAATATCACAATCACATGCATAAAATATCACAATCACATGTATCTTTGTGGTCAAAACTCAAGGACTTCTGATCCAACAATTTTTCATTAACAAGAAGGAAAAATTACAATATATTCAATAATATTCCTATACACACTTGCCAACCCTTTAGTTTTCATGGCTGCCTTAATATATACGAAAACATATGTCTAAAGTATCAAATCTAGATAAAACAATGATCCTACAATAGTGCTAACAGTTGCACATAATCAACATGAGATCTTTAACAAACTGATAAAAACAAGGAGTCGACTTGGACTTTATTACAACGAATTTGATATGACAACAAATGAAACTCAAAATTTGTGACTTCCATTACTAATGTTCATTGGAGATGGGTTGGTACACTTGTCTAACCATTCAAGCTGAGTTGGAGGTGTTCTGGTCATTCTATCACTGTCGGGCAGTAAATTCGCTACGGAACCACCATCTATGAGAAAATGCAGCAGAGTTGCGCAATAGTCGATGGTCCGATCAAGCCTATGGGAAATAATTCCTCTTTGATAATATAATATGATTATGTATGTAGCCTTTTGCCAAAAAGGATTCAACATGGAAAAATGACAAAAAATGTGTCAAAAAGCTTTCAATGGTTCAGTTTTTTGCAGCTTTAGCAAGCAAGTTAAGCTTTCCCTTCTTTCCAATCTCCACCTATTGTGAAATTTGCTTGAGGGGCTTTTTCTCCCTCCTCAAAATGATTTTTTGTTGATAAACACTCTTCAACTGTTTGTGTAAAGGCAAGGTCCTTCTCACCATTAATGCAAATTTGTCTATTATGGGTCCACAATCTCTTAAGTGTACAACAAATTTCATTTTGGATTTCTTATCTTCCTCCCTGAGTTGAAATATCATATTTTGTGCTTCTCTGAGCCTTTTATTTAGCAACGAACATCACAGGGATTTGTGCACAAAAAATTTGGTCGGGAGTTTTTGAAATTCCGGATGAAGAGAAACGATTTCTTGATGCTTTCTTTACCTATAGGGAGGATAAATTTGAAAGATAAATCCATTTAAGACATGAATTATGACATCATATCTCATTGTACTTCTTTACGCAGCATTGGGACGTTGTACAACAACTTGTGTTGTGCGATGATTTCTTGATGATGCCACATGTCCTTGATAGATTCAAATCCATGAAACCGTTAGAAATTTGATAAGAATGATTGCAAATGTATTGAAACATAATCATGACCCTTTAGTGACATGACAACCCACATATTGGCAAAAATAAAAACCATAAGTTGCATGGTAAAAAAAAAAA
This sequence comes from Picea engelmannii, assembly GCA_009831015.1. Classification (NCBI taxonomy): domain Eukaryota; kingdom Viridiplantae; phylum Streptophyta; class Pinopsida; order Pinales; family Pinaceae; genus Picea; species Picea engelmannii. The sequence goes on along the minus strand of ML782378.1, from coordinate 286,695 downwards.
ACCCGACCCATGACAGACAAACCTATGACTTATAACTTAGGAAAAATCCTTCAATGTTCTTATTTGACCCAAGACACGACTTTATTCTATAATTTTATTTAAAACCTTAGAAACCTATTTATAGGACCCTAACAAAGACTCCAATGGGGATGGCATCCTCCTTGTCAGGTGCCAAAGTAAAGACAGACTAGTAGCCTTATCCATTGGGCTATTTATTTGATACTAAAATGACACAAACCGACTTGATATTTTATGTACAAACACACTTGGAATTATTCATCAAACCTTAGGGCCTTCTCTTTGGGATTCAAATCTGTTGAGTAGCACCCAAAATGAAAAATACTAAAGAAAAATGGATATTTACAGTGAAGTGAAAAACAAATGAAATGCTTCATGTAAAATAGTGCTTGAGAAATCTTCCATTAACAGGTCCTCCATTGATGTATCCTCCATTGAGCTCCTTTAAAAGGAATGCATTATTCCCATGATATGTTGCAACCTTGTATGGACCCTTCCAAAGATTTTCAAATTTAGAATGTTTAGCCTTGTATTCAATCCTTGCATCCCATTTTAAAACCAAATCATTGATTTGAAAATCATTAGCCTTAGTTCTCCTGTCAAAAACTTTCTTCGTTTTGTCTTGATATAATTGAACATTCTTAAAAACCTCTTCTCTCATTTGATGAGCATGAACCAAGTGACTTATTCTTCTCTAAACATGGTTTGGTTCAACATCTACTTCTTGTAACAACTTCATGACTGGAAGACCAATAGAAGTAGGAAAATTTTCCTCTATACTGTAAACAAGCTGAAATGGAGATGTGTCGATAGACTTATTTGTACTTACTCTGTCTACCCAAAGTGCAAAAATCAATTTCTTGTGCCAATATTTATTGTTTTCCTACAATAAATTTTTGATGATCTTGATGAAAATCTTATTAGATGATTTGGCCAAACCATTACCTTGTGGGTAATAGGTTGTTGAGTGACTGAACATGATACCATAATTTGTGCAGAATTCAACTAGTTTCTTAGACTTGAAAGCAACAACGTTATCTATGATAATCCTTCTTGGACAACCAAACCTTGAGAGTATATTACTTTCCAGAAATTGTATGATGACTAAATCAGTGGCCTGACGGGTAGGTACAACTTCTATCCATTTTGTGAAATAATATGTGGTTGTCAAAATTCATTTGTGCTAATATAACAATGAAGGATGTACTTCTCCGATGAAATACAAACCCCATTGTTGAAAATGGGCTTCTATAGAAACCAGTTTTAGAGGAAAAGGTAGAAGTTTCATTTTCCCTTGAAAAATTTGGCATTTATGGCAAGTGGAAACCTTCTTATATACATCAAAAAATACAATAGGCCAATAGAAACCTAATCTCATAAAATTATTAACTGTTGTCTTCAAGTAATGATGGCCTCCACAATTTCCTTCATGGAATTCTTTCATAGTTTGTTGAGCTTCAACTTCTGTAATAAATTTCAATAATACTCCACCCGGGTATTTCCAATAGAGGGAATCATTAATCATGCAAAAAATTATTGTTTTTTGCTTAAAAAATATGGCTTTAGTTTTTGACAATGTAACATCCCGCTCTGGCGCATTGAGAAAACTTATTTTTTGAGGACACTTGCTCGCAAGTGATCCAGAATTTTATGATATTAAACCATTTGTCCTTAATTATGATGCGATATGATTGATGACATGATTCTTACTGCATTGACATAGATAGGTGCTATTGACTCAGTTTTATTGAGTGTGTAGGGTTTTGGAACTTGAGGATGCAGAGGCATCGATGGAACCCTTGGACTCTAGATTGAGTCAGGGAGTGTGCTATTTGGGTTGATTTATTTACTACGCTGTTACATTTGATCTGATGATATGATGTGGACATGTTCTGACATGATTGTTGATGATGCAGTTTGACGATAGCTTTACGACCAGACTCACATATGGAGTAAAGGGGCCACACACGATTTCCAGAGAGGTTGAGGGAGAGGTTTCGACAATAGCCCTGCCACAGCCTACTGGCACTCCCTCCATGGCTCGAACTGTAGGTTAACGATTACCTAGTTCGAGAGGATCCACGATGCCATGAGGGCAGATTGCGACAGTCGCTCACAATGATTCTAAGGGGTGCGCAATAAGGTGGGGGCCTTATTCCTTAGAGCCCTTAGTCTCCCACAAGTTCACTTGGTGGAGTGTTGACTCCAGGGGTTATTGATGTCTACCAATCAGTCAAGTTGGCGAGTGGCACCCTTGGAGCATGTGGTGCATCCCGAAGGGAACATTGCGCAAAAGAAACACAAGAGGTGAGTGGCACCCTTGGAGCACGTGGTGCATCCTGAAGGGCACGTCACGCAAAAGAAACGAACGAGGCGAGTGGCACCCTTGGAGAACATGGTGCATCCTGAAGGGCACGTTGCATTGATGTTGATGAAGGAACAAACCTAGATGGCCCTAAGACATTTAACACATTAAGAAATTCTTAACCAACTTCCCTAATGAAATGTCGCCCAGTTCAGACTCTAAGTCCTAAGTCTAAAACTTCTCTAGGGTAAAATTTTTGTCTAACCTTAAGAAAAAGACCCTATAAAAAAAAATAAAAAAATTAAACTAAAACCCACTTAAGTAATAGTCTTAGTCTTCATAAAAAATTTGGAGTAAAATGAAGAGAGTAAGAATTTAATTAAAACTAGTGGATCTAAAAATTGCAAAGAAGAAATTAATTCTTAACTTGTGAAAGCATAAAAAGATATTAAATTAATAATAAAAGGAAAATATTGAATGGCGCAACTGCCATTGTGGATCTAATAAAAAGGGGAAAGAAGGGAATAATAAAAATTAGGAAACTAAGGAATATGGGGAAACATAATAAGGGAAAGAGGGGAACTTATGGTAAAAAGTGAGGTCAACATAGTAAGGAATCCACAATTAAGAACCTTCTAAAATGAGCTAAATTAGCAACTTCATTTTAGGGAAAGTATTTAAACCTGAAAGGGAATCTAGGAACACCTAGGAGTAAATTTAGGAGCAACTCTAGGTGGGTGAGGGAATTGAGACAATTAATAAATTTAAAGAAAATAATTATTGGATAAAAGAGGCTGTAGCGCACCTTTTCAGCTACCATGGCTTAATCGCTCTTAAAAGGAAACTTTAACACCACTCGATACATAACTCATACAGGTATTATAAATCCCATGCATTTAAACAAATAAACACATTCTACACAGAGTATTCATATGAGTTACTGCCATAATTTAACAATCAATAGCGTGTCATACTAATTCATATACACAACGGAAATCATGATAACATAAACAATAGAGTCATGCAAAATGTGATTAAAAAGTAATCAGATACTTATCTATTAACGGTGGTAGAATCCACCAACCAAGTGCAGGCCTTCCACGAACCTCCCAGCCTTAGACCACACTGCTCATTAGCTCAGCAGCGGGTCACCCCCGAGATGGGACTATGCTCCACCCCGAGACAAGGAATCCTAGGTTAGACTGAGGTTACAGGGAAAACAATACACAACCACAGGAAGGAATTCTCTCCCAAGAACCACCCACACTCACTGCCCACAAACCCTCATTCACCACATGCATGTTCCACCCCAGGAGTATATGCCTTCTCTGTCACCTAGACAGTCCTTCGGCTGCTAACCTCCCTTGCCTTGGGTTATAGAAACAGACCGGACCGGAAGTCTTCGGGCTTTGTGGCAGCTACAGGGTTCCTTTTAGGAGTTCTCCCCTTCCTCTACGCACTCTCTTGTCTGGAGGGAGTTGCTCCCAGGTCCATCAACCTGTTCTTCCAACTTCAACCACCTCTCTCACCTAGAGAGAGTGTTGTACACACTGGCCAACAAGTCACACAGGATCAACAACTCTGGATTCTCAGGGATGCGTGATGATTTGTCCATGCAGGGGTCGATGCAGACTCCCCGGTTTAGAATGGAGAAGGGAGTACTATCTTTCTCGAACAGACACAGACTCCTTCCTGAAATGAACACAGGCTTATCATTCCGGGAATGAACACACCGGTTTTCTCAGAGCCAGACACAGACTTTTGAATCACAGGGACACACAAAGGTTCTCTACAGGAGTCGGGTTGGTCATACTATCCAAGGCTCCGTACGTGTTCAGACAATCGGGTCGAATGGAGGAGGAAACCTTCTCATGGCTCACCCTAGCCATTTTATTTGCATGCGTCGGGGTTGACACTTGTCACCCATGGAACTGCATGCATTCCACCCACACGCATCACCCTTGTACATCCTCCCCTTTCCAGAAACTTAGGATAAAACATAAATGACACATGTTCTTTTGGAATAATAGTAAAATATTATTCCCAGGCTTAAGCCCCCTAGGCTTAGCCCCCAGTCTCAATACTTAGCCCCTTTCCCACCTTCCAGCCCCTAATTCCTTGCCCACTATGTGGATGCTCAGTCCCCCTTCACTCATTCATCATGGTCGGTCTGCACCTGGCGGTGTTTACAACTTTATTAAATGTTTTTGCATATATACAAGTACAAAATCAAGCCCTGGGCCCAACCATTAGGCTCTCTGGCCTAACAATCACATAAGCCCACCGACTTATACAAACTTGGCTCACCAGCCTATAACATATATTTACAATTCATTTCATACATCAGATTTACAACTGGGCTCGGCCTTGGGGACATTACAATCCCCCTCCCTTATTTTTGCACTATCCTCAGTGCAACTTACACTGTCTCTGCAATCCTTTCAAAATTTTCAAAAAGATGCGGGTACTCTGCCCGGATAACTTCTTCATGCTCCCATGTCATGTCCTCAGGACTGTACCAGGTCCACTGAACCTTTATAAGCTCTATGGCTCAATTCCAAAGCTGTTTTCTTTTCCTGTTCGATATGCGCACAGGATGCACTTGCAGGACATGTATAGGTTCCACCTGAATCACATTCCAATCGATAACATGATTAGCATCATGTACATATTTCTTAAGCAGTGAAACATGAAACACATTATGTACAGTCATAGATGCAGGTAGTGCAAGAATGTATGCAACTGGCCCAATCCTTTCCAGGATCTCAAATGGCCCACAAAATCTTGCTGCCAACTTGGTGCAACTTCCCAGTTTCAGGGAACTCCTGTTAGTTTCACTTTCAGGAAAACATGGTCACCCACTTTGAATTCTCTATGGGTTTTGTTACTGTCAGCGTAACTTTCTACCTATCCTGGGCAGCTTTCAGATTCTGTTTAATTTTTATCATTTGATCTTCCATCTCTTTGAGCAGTTCAGGCCCAACTACTACCCTGTCAGCTGGATTATCCTAGCTCACTGGAGTGTTGCACTTTCTTCCATAAAGCGCTTCGAATGGGCTCATCTTCAATGATGCATGATACCCATTATTGTAGGAAAATTCTACCAAATGCAGGTAGTCTTCCCACCTTGATGGTTTATCCATCACATACATTCTTAGCATGTCTTCTATTACTATGTTCACTCTCTCTGTCTGTCCATTAGACTCGGGATGATACGCTATACTAAAGTTCAGATTCATTCCGAATCCTTTGAATAGTCCTTTCCAGAAATTCGAAGTGAATTTCGGGTCCCTATCAGACACAATTGTCTTAGGAATTCCATGCAAGCATGCAACTTCTTTTAAAAAGATATCAACAACATCAGCTGCCCTGTGGGTGGTTTTCAATGGAATAAAATGGGTGGATTTAGTAAGTTTGTTCACCACCACCATTATTGAATCATGCTGCTTGCTTGTTCTAGGTAGTCCAGTGATAAAATTCATTGTTACCATGTCCCATTTCCACTCAGGAATGGGTAAAGGCTACAACAACCCTGCTGGGTGCCTGTGCTCAGCCTTAACCTTTTGGCACTCCATACATCTGGCGATGTATTCAGCGATTTCTTTCTTCAAACCCGGCCAAAAATAATGGCCTTTGACTGCTGCCATAGTCTTCTGATAACCAAGATGTCTAGCATAAGCCACGTTATGCATCTCCTTTAGAATTTCCAGCTTCAATTCTTAGACATTGGGTACATACACTCTATTTTTATACAGAAGTAAACCACCAGTTCCCAAGGTGTAACTTTCCTTGGTCTGTGGTCTCTCACTCTGCTGTAGCTTTGCTACAAGACCTCTATACTACAAATCAGTATTTGTAGCTTCCAAAATTCTGTCTTTCATCTCAGTTCTGTACATGCTAATGGCTGTAGCATGTAATTCGTGCACTTTTCTGTTGAGTGCATCAGCCACCTTATTTTCTTTCCCTTTGATATGCTTGATATCAAAGTCATACTCGCACAGAAACTCTAGCCATTTGGTTTGCCTCACATTTAAAGTCGATTGATTAAATAAATACTTTAGACTGTTATGGTCTGTTCTCAACTTGAATCTCTTGCCCATGAGGTAATGTCTCCATTTCCTCAAGGCATGGATGATTGATGCCAGTTCTAAATAATGAGTGGCATATTTCCTTTCATTCTCTTTCAACTTTCGGGACTTATAACAAATTACAAATCCCTCTTGGCTAAGAACTCCTCCCAGCCCCTCCTTACACGCATCTGTGCACACTATGTAATCCTTATTTGGAACTGCAATCTTCAGAATTGGAGCACTGGTTAGTAGCTGCTTCAATCGTTGGAAGCTACTCTCACATTCTTCAGTCCACTCGAACTTCTTCTCCTTCCTTTGCAAGGAAGTGATAGGGTGAGCTATCTTTGAGAATCTGGCTATAAACCTTCTGTAGTAGCCTGCTAGACCCATAAAAGATCTAACTTCCGCCACATTCCTTGGTGTTGACCATTCTCGAATGGCCTCAACCTTTTCAGGATCCACATAGATCCCTTCCTTTGATATAATGTGCCCCAAGTAATGAATTTTCATTTGGTAAAATGAGCACTTGCCCAGTTTTGCGTACAACTAGTGTTCTCTCAACACCTGCAACACCATTCTCAGATGTTGTTCATGTTCTTCCTCTGTCTTGGAATACACCAAGATATCGTCCAGGAAGACTATGATAAACTTGTCCAAATAATCTCTGAACACTCCATTCATTAAGCACATGAAAATAGCAAGTTCATTTGTCAATCCAAATGGCACCACTATGAATTCATAATGACCGTACCTTGTTCTAAAGGTGGTCTTGCTAATGTCCTCATCCTTTATTCTCACTTGGTGATATCCATATCTGAGATCTATTTTTGAAAATATTTTCGCATCCTTCAACTGATCAAAAAGATCATGAATCCTTGGCAGAGGATACTTGTTCTTGACAGTGACCTTATTCAACTGCCGAAAATCAATGCACAGTCTCAGCGTCCCATCTTTCTTCTTCACGAATAGGACTGGGGCTCCCCAAGGTGACACACTGGGGTGAATGTCTCCCTTCTTTAGTAGCTCTTCGAGCTGCAATTGCAACTCTTTCAACTCTGGCGTACTCATTCTATAAGGAGCCTTCGAAACTAGAGCTGCTCCAGGCATCAAATTTATAGAAAAGTCGATGTCCCTCCTCAGAGGTAGTCCAGGTACCTCCTGAAATACATCCTTGAACTCTTTGAGTACCTCCTGATCTTCCAGATTCGAGACTACATCTCGGGATGCTTCTTCCACCCGAGCTGCATATAATTGACAGCCTTTCCAGTAACATTTCTTCAGCTGCATGGCTGAGATTTCCCTAACAGCCACGGCTCTGGGAATTCCTTGGACTGTTACCAGATTTACCTCTTCGTTCAAGCAGGTAAACCTCTTGTTACAGAAATCTAAAAGGGCATGGTTGGTCCAACTAGTCCATCCTGATTAAGCAATCGTATGATCCTAAAGGCAAAATGTTCAATTCAGCCTTAGTGCTCATTCCTTTCATGTCCACTGAACAAGACTTAACCAATTCAGTGACCTTCCTCTTGGTCCCTGTGGACAACTTCACTAACCAAGACTTTTCATGTTTGCTTCTTGTTAAATTCAAACTTTCCACCACTCTAGGATCTATATAACTATGGCTATCCCTTGAATCAATTAAAATAACAAGTGGTCGGTTGTTGAGCGTACCTTCCACTTCAATCATGTGCGATTGAAATTCTGCTTGCTTATTGTCCAGGGCTGCGTAGATCCTTGGCATTCTGCTGCCCATATCCTCCACTGTTTCAGCTTGCTGAACAGTAAGGATAGTTCTCGCTTTATCTTTTCTGTGGGGGCAGTCTCTATACCTATGATTCCCTTTACAGCCCCAACACTCCATAGGTGGCGGTCTTGGCATCTGCTCACTCCCTTCAACTTTCCTGGGCTCTCTAAAAGATGACTATCCCCAAGGACTATTTCTGAAAGAGGGAGGCTTGTTTCCCTTCTACCTCTATTCCTTCTTAATCCTCTTCTGGTCATCCCAAGCCTTCCGAAAGGTAGGCTTTTCTCTCTGTTGTTCATATAGACATTTAACCTTTCTTATGGTCTCTTCCATGGTCTTAGGATCGTCATATTGAATCTTGTCACTCATGGAAGGTGGCAGTCCACTCAGATATCTCTGAATCTTGACAAGCTCATCTTTGATTAATGGAACATACCTTAGTAGTTCTAGAAAACTTCGTTCATACTCATCAATAGTCATGCTGCCTAGCTTGAGTTCGTAGAACTCCTTCATCTTTCTGTCATAGTATCTTTTATTCAGGTATTTCTTCTCAAAATACCTCTTAAACTCCTTCCACGTGACCTCTTTCTCTTTGATGTGTTGCACCTGCACCAACTGATCTCACCACATGGATGCTTTTCCTTTCAGTTGGTACATTGCAATTCTTCCTTCTGCATGGACTGAATAATTCTGTAGTTGGAAGTATTTCTTCATGCCAAGCAACCAGGTCTCGGCATCTTCCTCCTTCTTATGTTCTCCATCGAATGTTGGAGGCTTAATCTTGTTCATCTCCCCTTTCAATTCCTCCTTTCCAGATTTTTTATGTTTTCTGGTAGGGGACGGGCTTGAACTACTGTGTGTCTCCCTGTTAGAATGTCCTTGGGAGTGACTAAGATGTCGACTACCACTCCTCGACCTACTTCTTCTCCCATGGGTTCTGCGACTCTCCGTCTTACTTGAGTCTCTTCCCTTCTCGAGTTTCCTCTCTATTCTTTCCAGGCTCTTCAAAAGTTTTAAGTTTAATGCACGCTGCCAATCCCTGACTTTCATGAGCTTTCGGCTATCAGCTCGGCGAGCCTGGGCCTCTTTTTTAATCCTTCAATGATTTTCATTATGTGTCCTTCCTTATCCTTCTCTTTTCCATGCCCATTGAAGTTCGATCCTTCGACTCCTAGGTTAACATCCTTTCCTTCTTGTTCGTCTTCTATTTCAGGGGTAATCTACACCTTTCCCCACTACATACTCGACATTGGTTAACTAGAGTCCTAACCTCCGTTGAACTCTGCACATGCACTGTGCAATTGAATTCAAAGTTTGTCAGGCCATTGAACCTTCAGGAACAATCCACAACATTTATAAGCCAATACGAACAAGAACAAAAGAAATTTCGATTCAAATAAGTTTTCTGAGCTCTCGTTCGGTTTTGCAATTTTCGAGTTTTCGAAACTTTCATTTTCGGCACTTTGGGATTTTGAGACTTTGGGTTTCGGGGTTTCGGCCCACGAGGATTTCAGACTTGATTTCCTTTCCAAACCCCGACTTCCAAAATTCCAATTTACGTTACCCTTCGGGCCCACATAGTACAGTGGTCACCCACAACTACGGTGGCACATGACACGTTAATGAGGGTCCACGTCGCTTTTTAACGACGTCATCGGTTCCACCACTCTCACTTTTCTCCTCGACCCACTGACACGTGGTAAACATTCAGGTGTCCACTTCTATTCCTAGTAAAATCCAATAGTCAGATCTTTCTCAGATTCCTTCGGCGTTTCGGGGTTTCGGGCATCGGAAGTTCATGCATCCACACATCTTGAACTTCCATTTTCTGAAATCACGAAATCACTGTCTACTAACTTACTTGATCCAACGGTCAAGTTCTTCTTCCCACAATCTATGGTGTATATTGTTTCAGGATTTTGGGTTTTCAAGGGTGTTCACCTCTTCTCACCTCCCATCTCCCAAAACGTCGATTTCTTCCCGTTGACCATTTTCAAGTTACGAGTCAACGAAAGGCTGATCGCTCTCCATGCGTTCTTTTTGATGGATGGTTCTGACTAATTCGGGATTTCGCATATTGCGATTTCCACACTCCTGTGCAATTCCAAAGGGATTTAAACCCCATGCAAACTTTCCATATCTAACGGTCACAAGGGTTCACCTTCCCTCCCAAACAGATCCTAAAGCTCCTACACTTCTGGTATGGAGTCCTCTCTCCCAGTGGACTTATACCACACTGGATGCGGTTTCATAACACCGCTATACCTCCTAAGATTAAAAAAAAACTCGTCAAGTAAATCCTTGACACTTTGGAGAAAACCAGGGTCCAAAATTGGCCTTCCAGACCCAATTTCACCTCGCATTCTCGGTCCAAAGACCGCTCCACTGGCCCATCTAGGCTTAGTGTCGAAACCTTGGCTCTGATACCAAACTGTAGCGCACCTTTTCAGACACCATGGCTTAATCACTCTTAAAAGGAAACTTTAACACCACTCGGTACATAACTCATACATGTATTATAAATCCCATGCATTTAAACAAATAAACACATTCTACACAGAGTATTCATATGAGTTACTGCCATAATTTAACAATCAATAGCGTTTCATACTAATTCATATACACAGTGGAAATCATGATAACATAAATAGTAGAGTCATGCAAAACGTGATTAAAACGTAATCAGATACTTATCTTTTAATGGTGGTAGAATCCACCAAACAAGTGCAGGACTTCCACAAACATCCTAGCCTTAGACCACACTACTCATCAGCTCAGCAGTGGGTCACTCCTGGGTTGGGACTAAGCTCCACCCCGAGACAAGGAATCCTAGGTTAGGATGAGGTTACAGGGAAAACAGTACACAGCCACAAGAAGGAATTCTCCCCCAGGAACCACCCACACTCACTGCCCATAGACCCTCATTCCCCACATGCATGTTCCACCCCAAGAGTATACGCCTTCTCTGTCACCTGGACAGTCCTTCGACTGCTAACCTCCCTTGCCTTGGGTTACAACAACAGACCAGACTGGAAGTCTCCGGGCTCTGTGGCAGCTACAGGATTCCTTCTAGGATTTCTCTCCTTCCTTTGCGCACTCTCTCACCTGGATGGATCCACTCCCAGGTCCATCAACCCGTTCTTCCAACTTCAACCACCTCTCTCACCTGGAGAGAGTGTTGTACACACTGGCCAACAAGTCATAGAGGATCAACAACTCTGGATTCTCAGGGATGCATGATGATTCATCCACACAGGGGTCGATGCAGACTCCCCGGTTTAGAACAGAGAAGGGAGTACCGGCTTTCCTGAAAAAACACAGAATCATTCCCGAAATCAACACAGGCTTCTCATTCCGGGAATGCACACACCGGTTTTCTTAGAGCCAGACACAGACATTTGAATCACAAGGATGCACAAAGGTTCTCTACAGGTGTCGGGTTGGTTGTACTATCCAAGGCTCCGTACGCGTTCAGACAATCGGGTCGAATGGAGGAGGAACCCTTCTCACGGCTCACCCTGGCCATTTTATTCGCATGCGTCAGGGTTGACACTTGTCACCCATGGAACTGCATGCGTTCCACCTGCACGCATCACCCTTGTACATCCTCCCCTTGCTAGAAACTTAGGATAAAACATAAATGGCACATGTTCTTTTGGAATAATAGTAAAATATTATTCCCAGGCTTAATCTCCCTAGGCTTAGCCCCCAGGCTCAACACTTAGCCCCTTTCCCACCTTCCAGCCCCTAGTTCCTTGCCCACTCGGTGGATGCTCAGTCCCCCTTCACTCATTCATCGTGGTCGGTCTGCACCTGGCGGTGTTTACAACTTTATTAAATGTTTTTGCATATATACAAGTACAAAATCAGGCCTTGGGCCTCCAACCCTTAGGCTCTCTGGCTTAACAATCACATAAGCCCACTGGCTTATACAAACTTGGCTCACTAGCCTATAACATATATTTACAATTCATTTCATACATCAAATTTACAACTGGGCTCGACCTTGGGGACATTACAGAGGGGGATGGACGAAACTTGTGCGAAGGAGAATATTTAGAATATTTTTATTAAAACTTAATTTAAATGTGATTTAGGGAAAGTTGGAGGTTCTAAAAAATCTATAAAAGAAATGGAAGATGAGGAAGAAGGGGATCGACTGTTAGCGTAACGTTACGCTGCCGGAATTGTGAATTGACTAATTACTTGTGGGGAGTTGGGATTTTCCAGCTCGGATAAGAGTGGTAGCTCGGCCTTGCGAGGTGAGCTGGGAGCTAGACGTACCATCTGGAGAGTGTGTGGCCCCTTTGCAGCTCGGGGGGATAAGGGGGAAGCGGAGTACCCCTAGCGATTGGTTGGAAGGTACCGGTGAGGTCTCGACGGTTGCAAGAGGGATAGCTCGGAGCGCGGGACGTCATTCAAAGCAGGCGATAAGGCAACACTATGCACTTTTATTGGTAGAGTAGAATACATTAGATAATACGTTTGGATCTGAATCTGGATTGTAAATGAAATTGGCATGTTTATATCTTGTTTTATCTTGTTTTACTTCGCCTTCTTATTTCGCTGGACAATCCTACGTTTTTACATTGTTGACTATGTTTTATGCATGCATGGATAAATCAACTCTGTGTCTATGTTTATATGAACAACCCAACTCTGCCTTATTGAGCATTGATGGAGATATCTATCCCTGCACCTTATGTTGATGGATTTTTGGCTTGCGCTTGTAATTACGTCTGCATGTGATTAACTATCCTCTGCACTAATAGTTTTCCCTTCTGCATTTAAACTTTAGTGAATCATGGAGGGACATGTTTTGGCCATAGTCGACTCCTCCTTCAGCAATTAAATCTTTGCAAACCTAAGATTGACTGTCTTCTGCGCTAATCATTTTTCCCTTTTTGCAATTAAACGATAGCGAATCTTTGATGGACTGTGTTTTGCAGCAGTAGATTCCTCTCTTAGCATTCAATCTTTAGGAAATTGTTGATTAACTGTTCTCAGCATGAAATGTTTCCCTTTTTCTTTTAAGCTTAGAAAACCGTGGATGGACAGTAACTCTGAAACGGTTGTTTTCCTTTATAAACAAAACCCCTTTTTTTTCTCAAATGCCTTTTTCTGAATTCTAGATAGCGTTGGTACCTCAAAACTCTACGATTGGTAGTTGTATGATCATAGTCTATCTACAGTATGGTTAGTGACATATTGCAGCGTTTTAGAAGCAACAGAGGTGTCCCTTGAGGCACCATCCTAGCCATACGATCTCTAGACACCATAACGCGCTGCAGGTGTTAAGTTGACAACCCTGTGGCAGCATAATATTTTTGGTCGTTATCTTTTCCGTCCATCACTATTCACGCCCTTAATTGGAAGGGTCCGTTTTTGGATAGGCATATTACCGTAGCTTGGGATAGTCCACAATATTTTAATTTAGCTTCCTGAACCCTCGACGGTGATGGGTTTAACCTAGCCAACTGTCAGCAAGTTCGACTCCTCAGTGTTTAAGAGATTTTCTTTTTAACTGTAGTGCCTTCCCCACTTCTCCTACTATTTGAGAGTGGCTCATAGTGATAACCTAGATGTGGAGGACGCACAGGGCTACATATGGAGTCCTCCTTTACCAAAGATGACTTAGCTACCAAAAAACAAATTTAGAGAGAGCGGCATCTTCTATCAGAGTTTAACCTCACCCAATTTTTTTTCCAGCGATCATGTTGGTAGCTTATTCTCCTGGTCACTTATGACAGACGTGAAGGACAGATGGCGTTAGCAGTATTTAATTAAAGGGAGAATGGAGAGTCATTGGGTAGTAAACCTCAACAACCATTTTGTTTGTCGGATTATAATTTTGTGCAGAAATTTGCAGAACCATATCTTCTGACAACGGTATCACTGGGCGCCTAGCCTTGCACAGAAATTGTGCACCGCCTCAAGTCTCATATCAATTCCGTGATGGTGATTTCGGCATAATCTCCTTGTATTGGGCGATGAATCTCCCTAATCACACTCGGCAGCAAGTTAAAGTTTCCGTAAATATTTTTGTTTCTATTTTAAATGCCTGAGTTTACCCTCACCAAAGACCTTGTACTTTATTTAAAACCTTTACTGCATGCTTTTCGAATTGATTTTTGCGTAGCATTAGTTCAACGCTTTTGTACTTTAGTTAAAATTTCTTGTATTATTTTCAAATTGATCCACTTGGAACGAAATTTAGTTGAATATTTGTTATTAAATCTGGACTTGTGTTCATTTCAGATCGATCATCCTGGTAATGAAATCGAATTCTAGTTGAATACCATAATTGACTAATTTGTTCTTTAGAATCATCTCATTGAAAAAAAAAAAATTCATTTTTTTTCCAATGGGATAAATGAAATAACGAGATAATATGGTTAACTAAGTGCCCTTGCCTTAATATAAATAGCTGGATAATTGCGATACTGATGGTCGTGTTAATGCCATGATTATTTCCATATTTGCTGCATTAATTGTCATTATCTTGAAACGTGTTCATTATCATTACCAAGTTATTGTAATTTCAAAATGTAAAGGTGTGGTCATTTATGGTAAAGGACGTTGCAGTTTTATTGTTATTGATAATAAATAAAATATTGGTGATTGTAATTCATTTGCAATATTTTCATAACATAAAATGTAAAGTGATTGTCATGTATGGTAGGGGTTATTGTAGTTTTGTGGTTTTTAGATAACATATGAGATGTTTTGTAATTGTAAATTATGGTCAGGATATTGTGATATAAAAGTATGGTTGTTATTATTTTACGGTAATGAATTTATGCGCAAGGCTAAAGCAAGTCAGTGTTAACGCCAGAGACATTACCCTTAACCACCAACAAATGGTCTTAATTTCGAACTTGTTGTTAATGTCCTTTACATCTTGATTTAGATTCTTCCTTGATTCCCTTATGCACTTGGGACATGCGAAGACGGGCTCGTCATGGAGGTTGGAATAGACTTTGTAAATTCCCTTGCTTGCGGTATAAATGGTCATAGTCTTGAAATTTGATTTAAAGTACACCTCCCATGCATTACTGAAATGAGTAATTTAATGAGTTATTAATAATTCACTGTCGCCTTTTTTCCTTAATATAGATAACCTTTTTTATTGCGATTTGATGGTTGTGTATTTATTATTGGCTTAGTAGGCTTAGTCTTATTGTGTCGGGCAGGATGTAGACACCTCCATGTTCCTCAGAACAGTCGCCAGTCCTGAGACCTTAAATGGTTAAAATCGATGGGAACCTAGGCTTGAGCATTTCTTATGTGTCTTGGAGGTCCTAACCATTGCAAGGTAGGACGGATGGGTAGTCAGTCTTATTATTCGTCAGTTTATAGTCGTTCCTTGCTTGCAGATGTTTATGTGCGTATTAGATCTTTATGATTGATATTGCAGTTGCATTCATCATTATTTGTCGTCATGTGGCAGTGCAGAGTTTAATCTCTTGTTCCCTTTTTACACACACACTTTTAAACAAAAAAAAATTTGCACTTGTTATAAGAGGTCGTCGGCGTAATTAGGAGGGTCATTACATATGGTATCAGAGCGGGTTCAACCCGCGACTTGGGATCGCTACATCTTTCGTTGTTATGATTTGATTATGCTGTTGCTAATTGATTTGACTTGTGTGCATGCAGGTAATCATGGTTAGAGGACGCCATGGAGGCAGACGATAGGGTACTAGGGGGGGAGGTGTGACACCTCCAGTAGCATCCACAACTGAGGGGTCTAACCCCCAGGGAGACAAGCAGGTTTTTGGACAGAAGCAGATAGCAGTTGGCGATGTAGTCAGGATGATGAGATCCTTTCAGCGCATGTCTGAGGCACTGATCAGCTGTTTGGATAGAGATGAGGCCAGAGCGCCAGCACCCGCTGAGGTTCCACCACATGCACCAGTCATTACTGGTAGCATTCACCGTGAACTCGAGAAGGTTAAATTTCCCAAGTTCTTTGGTGCCCCGGATGGCGCCGCCATCGAGGCATGGTTGGAGAATATGGCGATGTGCTTAGCACTTCGTGATTATACCTCCAACATGAAGGTCCACATGCAGTATTTCAACTAAAGGGGAGCACTCTTCTATGGTGGAAGATGCTCCTACCGCAGCTGAACATGGACGTCGAAGACGTGTCATGGGAACTGTTCGAGGAACGGTTTTGAGAGAGGTACCTTTCAGAGGAATTCATTGAGCATCATCTCAATGAGTTCAACGCATTACGACAGGGATATCATATGGTGCCCGAGCACAAGGCACATTTTATGGAGCTGCTCCGGTATGTTCCACACCTTAACATAGAGAAACTTAAGGTCAATCGGTTTGTGTTTGGCCTTAACGAAATCCTGCGTGCAAAGGTTAGGATTTTGATGCCTCAAACCTTGAACGATTCCATCCAGAAGGCCCTCATAGTAGAGGAGGAGCTTATCAGTGGGGGTCAGACCAGGACTCTAGCGAGACCAGCAGGGAAGGGTTCATCTGAAACACCGCAACAACAGACACCAGCGAGACATACGCCAGGATATCGTGGCTTCCAGAGGGGATCCCCTTTCACTACACCCCGGTGGCTGCCTCCTCAGTAGCGGACACCATATCGGGGACCACAGCATCAGCAGCAGCATCACCTGCAGCAGCAGCAATTTAGGCCTGTTCAGCAGAACAGACCAGGGTTCCAGGCCAGTGGGCCGTCCTCTTCTACTTCGGGTACCGGGACTACTGGGCCGAAGAACGGGTGTTGGACATGTGAGGAGCCAAACTACTAGCATGACTTTCCTGTGGAGAGGACCAGAGTGTCCGAATCAACTGGACCCACTACAGTGGGAGATATGGGCAAGGCCCATCGGATTCATGCAGCAGTGAATAACTGCCAGGCAGAGCACCCATCGATTGTGCTCAAGATGACAGGTATCGGACGAGGGAGCGCTCACAGTTGAGCCAGTCCACATCTTAGATCATCGCGTTCGACAATTACGACGTCGAATGGTAGATCAGGTCAAGGTCCAGTGGGACAGTTATAGCCCACACTCGACGACTTGGGAGGATACATATGATATGCGCTAGCAGTTTCCATTTTTGTTTGATAGATAGACTTATGATACTATGATAATTTTATTTTGGAATTTATACTATGAAACTTCAGGATGAAGTTTAGACCAAGAGGGGGATGTATGCAACATCCCACTCTGGCGCACTGAGAAAACTTATTCTTTGAGGACACTTGCTCGCAAGTGATCTAGACTTTTATTATATTAAACCATTTGTCCTTAATTATGATGCGATATGATTGATGACATGATTCTTACTGCATTGACATAGACATGTTCTATTGACTCAGTTTTATTGAGTGTGGAGGGTTTTGGACCTTGAGGATGTAGAGGCATCGATGTAACCCTTGGACTCCAGATTGAGTCAGGGAGTGTGCTATTTGGGTTGATTTATTTACTACGATATTACATTTGATTTGATGATATGATGTGGACATGTTTTGACATGATTGTTGATGATACAGGCTGACGATAGCTTGCCGACCAGACTCACATATGGAGTAAAGGGGCCACACACGATTTCCAGAGAGGTTGAGGGAGAGGTGTGGACAACAGCCCTGCCACAGCCTACTAGCACTCCTGTCGTGGCTCGAACTATAGGTTTACAATTACCTAGTTCAAGAGGATACACGATGCCATGAGGGAAGACTGTGACAGTCGCTCACGATGATTCTAAGGGGTGCGCAATAAGGCGGGGGCCTTATTCCTTAGAGCCCTTAGTCTCCCACAAGTTCACCTGGCGGAGTGTTGACTCCAGGGGTTATTGATGTCTACCAATCAGTCAAGTTGGTGAGTGGCACCCTTGGAGCACGTGGTGCATCCTGAAGGGCACGTCGCACAAAAGAAACACAAGAGGCAAGTGGCACCCTTGGAGCACGTGGTGCATCCTGAAGGGCGTGTCGCGCAAAAGAAATGAACGAGGCGAGTGGCACCCTTGGAGCACATGGTGCGTCTTGAAGGGCACATAGCATTGATGTTGATGAAGGAACAAACCTAGATGGCCCTAAGACATTTAACACATTAAGAAATTCTTAACCAACTTCCCTAATTAAATGTTGCCCAGTTTAGACTCTAAGTCCTAAGTCTAAAACTTCTCTAGGGTAAAATTTTTGTCTAACCTTAAGATAGAGACCCTATAAAAATAAAAATAAAAATTTAAACTAAAACCCACTTAAGTAATAGTCTTAGTCTTCATAAAAATTTTGGAGTAAAATGAAGAGAGTAAGAATTTAATTAAAACTAGTGGATTTAAAAATTGCAAAGAAGAAATTAATTCTTAACTTGTGAAAGCATAAAAAGATATTAAATTAATAATAAAAGGAAAAGATTGAATGGCGCAACTGCCATTATGGCTCTAATAAAAAGGGGAAAGAAGGGAATAATAAAAATTAGGAAACTAAGGAATAGGGGGAAACATAATAAGGGAAAGAGGGGAACTTATGCTAAACAACGAGGTCAACATAGTAAGGAATCTGCAACTAAGAACCTTCTAAAATGTACTAAATTAGCAACTTAATTTTAGGGAAAGTATTTAAACCTGAAAGGGAATCTAGGAACACCTAGGAGTAAATTTAGGAGGAACTCTAGGTGGGTGAGGGAATTGAGACAATTAATAAATTTAAAGAAAATAATTATTGGAGAAAAGAGGGTGTAGCGTACCTTTTCAGCTACCATGGTTTAATCGCTCTTAAAAGGAAACTTTAACACCACTTGGTACATAACTCATACAGGTATTATGAATCCCATGCATTTAAACAAATAAACACATTCTACACAGAGTATTCATATGAGTTACTGCCATAATTTAACAATCAATAGTGTTTCATACTAATTCATATACACAGCGGAAATCATGATAACATAAATAGTAGAGTCATGCAAAACGTGATTAAAATGCAATCAGATAAGTTTATCTTTTAACGGTGGTAGAATCCACCAACCAATTGCAGGCCTTCCATGAACATCCCAGCCTTAGACCACACTGCTCATCAGCTCAGTAGTGGGTCACACCCAAGCTGGGACTAAGCTCCACACCGAGACAACGAATCCTAGGTTAGGCTGAGGTTACAGGGAAAACAGTACACAGCCACAGGAAGGAATTCTCTCCCAGGAACCACCCACACTCACTGCCCACAGACCCTCATTCCCCACATGCCTCTTCCACCCCAGAAGTATATGCCTTCTCTGTCACCTGGATAGTCCTTCGGCTGCTAACCTCCCTTGCCTTGGGTTACAGCAACAGACTGGACCGGAAGTCTCCAGGATTTGTGGCAGCTACAGGGTTCCTTCCAGGAGTTCTCTCCTTCCTCTGCACTCTCTCTCTCCTGGAGGGAGTCGCTCCCAGGTCCATCAACCTGTTATTCCAACTTCAATCACCTCTCTCACCTGGAGAGAGTGTTGTACAAACTGGCCAACAAGTCACACAGGATCAACAACTCTGGATTTTCAGGGATGTGTGATGAGTCGTGCACGCAGGGGTCGATGCAGACTCCCCGGTTTAGAACAGAGAAGGGAGTACTAGCTTTCCCGAACAAACACAGACTCCTTCCTGAAATGAACACAAGCTTCTCGTTCCGAGAATGCACACACCAGTTTTCTTAGAGCCAGACACAGACTTTTGAATCACAGGGATGCACGAAGGTTCTCTACATGAGTCGGGTTGGTTGTACTATCCAAGGCTCCGTACGTGTTCAGACAATTGGGTCGAATGGAGGAGGAACCCTTCTCACGGCTCACCCTGGCCATTTTATTTGCATGCATTAGGGTTGACACTTGTGACCCATGGAACTGCATGCATTCCACCCGCACGCATCACCCTTGTACATCCTCCCCTTGCCAGAAACTTAGGATAAAACATAAATGGCACATGTTCTTTTAGAATAATAGTAAAATATTATTCCCAGGATTAAGCCCCCTAGGCTTAGCCCCCAGGCTCAACACTTAGCCCCTTTCCCACCTTCTAGCCCCTAATTCCTTGCCCACTTTGTGGATGCTCAGTCCCCCTTCACTCATTCATCATGGTCAGTCTGCACATGGCAGTGTTTACAACTTTATTAAATGTTTTTGCATATATACAAGTACAAAATCAGGCCCTGGGCCTCCAACCCTTAGGCTCTTTGGCCTAACAATCACATAAGCCCACCATCTTATACAAAGTTGGCTCACCAGCCTATAACATATATTTACAATTCATTTCATACATCAGATTTACAACTGGGCTCGGCCTTGGGGACATTATAGAGGGGGATGGATGACACTTGTGCGAAGGAGAATATTTAGAATATTTTTTATTAAAACTTAATTTAAATGTGATTTAGGGAAAGTTTTAGGTTCTAAAAACTCTATAAAAGAAAGGGAAGATGAGGAAGAAGGGGATCGACTATTAGTGTAACGTTACGCTGCTGGAATTGTGACTTGACTAATTACTTGTGGGGAGTTGGGATTTTCCAGCTTGGATAGGAGTGGTAGCTTGGCCTTGCGAGGTGAGCTGGGAGCTAGACGTACCATCTGGAGAGTGTGTGGCCCCTTTGCGGCTCGGGGGGATAAGGGGGAAGAAGAGTACCCCTAGCGATTGGTTGGGAGGTACCAGTGAGGTCTCGACAGTGGGAAAGCAGGATAGCTAGGAGCGCGGGATGTCATTCGAGGCGGGAGATAAGGCAACGATATGTGCTTTTATTGGTAGAGTAGAATACATTAGACAATACATTTGGATATGAATTTGGATTGTAAATGAAATTGGCATGTTTATATCTTGTTTTATCTCATTTTACTTCGCCTTCTTATTTCGCTGGACAATCTTGCGTTTTTACATTGTTGACTACGTTTTATGCATGCATGGATAAATCAACTCTGTGTCTATGTTTAGATGAACAACCCAACTCTACGTTATTGAGCATTGACAAATATATCTATCCATGCACCTTATGTTTATGGATTTTTGGCTTGCGCTTGTAATTACATTTGCATGTGATTAACTATCCTCTGCACTAATAGTTTTCCCTTTTGCATTTAAAATTTAACGAATCATGGAGGGACATGTTTCAGCAATAGTCGACTCCTCCTTCAACAATTAAATATTTGAAAACCTGAGATTGACTGTCTTTTGCACTAATTGTTTTTCCCTTTTTGCAATTAAACGATAGTGAATCTTTGATGGACTGTGTTTTGCAACAGTAGATTCCTCTCTTAGCATTCAACCTTTGGAAAATTGTCGATTAACTGTTCTCAGCACCAAACGTTTCCCTTTTTATTTTAAGCTTAGCAAACCATGGATGGACAGTAACTCTGAAACAACCGTTTTCCTTTGTAAACAAAACCCCTTTTTTTTTTCAAATGCCTTTTTCTCAATTCTAGATAACGTTGGTACCTCAGAACTCTACGATTGATAGTTGTATGATCACAGTCGATCTACAGTATGGTTAGTGACACCTTGCAGCATTTTAGCGGAAACAGAGGTGTACCTTGAGGCACCATCCTAGCCATACGATCTCTAGACACCATAACGCGTTGTAGGTGTTAAGTTGACAACCTTGTGGCAGCGCAGTATTTTTGGTCGTTATCGTTTCCCGCCATCACTATTCACGCCCTTAATTGGAAGGGTCTGTTTCTGGATAGGCATATTACTGTAGCTTGGGATAGTCCAAAATATTTTAATTTAGCTGCTTGAACCCTCGACAACGATGCGTTTAACCTAGCCAACTGTCAGCAAGTTTGACTCCTCAGCGTTTAAGAGATTTTCTTTTTAAATGTAGCGCCTTCCCCACTTCTCCTGCAATTTGAGAGTGGCTCGTAGTGATAACCTGGATGTGGAGGACACATAGGACTACGTATGGAGTCCTCCTTTACCAAAGATGACTTAGCTACCAAAAAAAAAATTTAGAGAGAGCGACATCTTCTGTCAGAGTTTAACCTCACCCAATTTTTTTTTCCAGCGATCATGTTGGTAGCTTATTCTCCTGGTCACTTATGACAGACGTGAAGGACAGATGGCATTAGCAGTCTTTAATTAAAGGGAGAATGGAGAGTCGTTGGGCAGTAAATCTCAGTGACTGTTTTGTTTGCCAGATTATAATTTTGTGCAGAAATTTGCAGAACCATATCTTCTGATAGCGGTATAACTGGGCACCTAGCCTTGCACAGAAATTGTGCACCACCTTAGGTCTCATATCAATTCTGTGATGGTGATTTCGGCATAATCTCCTTGTATTGGGCGATGAGTCTCCCTAATCACACTCGGCAGCAAGTTAAAGTTTCCGTAAAGATTTTTGTTTCTGTTTTAAATGCCTGAGTTTACCCTCACCGAAGACCTTGTACTCTAGTTAAAACCTTTACTGCATGCTTTTCGAATTGATTTTTGCGTAGTATTAGTTCAACGCTTTTGTACTTTAGTTAAAATTTCTTGTATTATTTTCAAATTGATCCACTTGAAATGGAATTTAGTTGAATATTTGTTATTAAATCTGGACTTGTATTCATTTCAGATCGATCATCCTGGTAACAAAATCAAATTCTAGTTGAATACCATAATTGACTAATTTGTTCTTTAGAATCATCTCATTGAAAAAAAAAAAAAAAACCTGAATGTAACAAGTTTATGTATATCCATATTTTTGCCTTTTACCTTACAGGTCAGGTTGGAATTAATGTTTAAAAAGTTAACGTTTCTTATTTGCAACTATTCAAATAACATATGAAGTCTACTCTCCAAACTAATTCAATTTTCATTTTTTTTTCCAATGGGATAAACGAAATAACGAGATAATATGGTTAACTAAGTGCCCTTGCCTTAATATAAATAGCTAGATAATTGTGATACTGATGGTCGTGTTAATGCCATGATTATTGCCATATTTGCTGCATTAATTGTCATTATCTTGAAATGTGTTCGTTATCATTCCCAAGTTATTGTAATTTCAAAATGTAATGGTGTGGTCATTTATGGTAAAGGACGTTGCAGTTTTATTGTTATTGATAATAAATAAAATATTGGTGACTGTAATTCATTTGCAAGATTTTCGTAATGTAAAATGTAAAGTGATTGTCATGTATGGTAGGGGTTATTGTAGTTTTGTGGTTTTTAGATAACATATGAGATGTTTTGTAATTGTAAATTATGGTCGGGATATTGTGATATAAAAGTATGGTTGTTATTATTTTACGGTAATGAATTTTTGCGCAAGGCTAAAGCAAGTCATTGTTAACGCCAAAGACATTATCCTTAACCACCAATGAATGGTCTTAATTTCGAAGTTGTTGTTAATGTCCTTTACATCTTGATTTAGATTTTTCCTTGATGCCCTTATGCACTTGGGACATGCGAAGACGGGCTCGTCATGGAGGTTGGAATAGACTCTGTAAATTCCCTTGCTTGCGGTATAAATGGTCATAGTCTTGAAATTTGATTTAAAGTACACCTCCCATGCATTACTGAAATGAGTAATTTAATGAGTTATTAATAATTCACTGTCACCTTTTTACCTTAATATATACAACCTTGTTGACTACGATTTGATGGTTGTGTCTTTATTATTGGGTTAGTAGGCTTGGTCTTATTGTGTCGGGTGGGATGTAGACACCTCCATGTTCCTCAGAACAGTCGCCAACCCTGAGACCTTAAATGGTTAAAATCGATGGGAACCTGGGCTTGAGCGTTGCTTATGTGTCTTGGAGGTCCTAACCATTGCACGGTAGGACGGATGGGTAGTCAGTCTTATTATTCGCCGGTTGATAGTCGTTCCTTGCTTGTAGATGTTTATGTGCATCTTAGATATTTATGATTGATATCGCAGTTGCATGTGTCATGATTTGTCGCCATGTGGCGGCGTAGAGTTTAATGTCTTGTTACCTTTGTACACGCACACTTTTAAACAAAAAAAAATTTGCACTTGTTATAAGAGGTCGTCGGCGTAACGAGGAGGGTCATTACATATGGTATCAGAGTGGGTTCAACCCGCGACTTGGGATCTCTACAACTTTCATTGTTATGATTTGTTTATACTATTGCTAATTGATTTGACTTGTGTGCATGCAGGTAATCATGGTTAGAGGATGCCATGGAGGCAGACGACAGGGTGCTAGGGGGGGAGGCGCGACGCCTCTAGTAGCATCCACAACTGAGGGGTCTAATCCTTAGGGAGACGAGCAGGTTTTCAGACAGAAGCAGATAGCAGTTGGTGATGTAGTTAGGATGATGAGATCCTTTCAGCGCATGTCAGAGGCACTAATCATCCATTTGGATAGAGATGAGGCCAGAGCACCGACACCCACTGAGGTTCCGCCATGCACACCGGTTGTTACTGGTAGCATTCACCGTGAACTTGAGAAGGTTAAATTTCTTGAGTTCTTTGGTGCCCCGGATGGCACTGCCACCGAGGCATGGTTGGAGAATATGGCGATATGCTTAGCACTTCGCGATTATAGCTCCAACATGAAGGTCCGCATGCAGTCTTTCAACTAAAGGGGAGCGCTCTTCTATGGTGGAAGATGCTCCTACCACAGCTGAACATGGTCGTCGTAGACGTGTCATGGGAACTGTTCAAGGAACAGTTTCGAGAGAGGTACCTTTCAGAGGAATTCAATGAGCGTCATCTCAATGAGTTCAATGCATTATGACAGGGAGGTCGTACGGTGCCCGAGTACGAGGCACGTTTTATGGAGCTTCTCTGGTATGTTCCACACCTTAACATAGAGAAACTTAAGGTCAACCGGTTCGTGTTCGGCCTTAACGGAAGCCTGTGCGCAAAGGTTAGGATTTTGATGCCTCAAACCTTGCACGATGTTGTCCAGAAGGCCCTCATAGGAGAGGAGGATATTATCAATGGGGGTCAGACCAGGACTCCAGCGAGACCAGCAGGGCAGGGTTCATCTGAAACACTGTAGCAACAGACACCAACGAGACATATGCCAGGATATCGTTGATTCCAGAGGGGATCCACTTTCACTACACCCTGGCGATTGCCGCCTCAGCAACAAACACCATATTGAGGACCATAGCATCAACAACAACGTCACCCACAGCAGCAACAGTTTAGGCTTGTTCAGCAGAACAAACCAGGGTTCCAGGCCAGTGGGCCATCCTCTTCTACTTCGGGTTCCAAGACTACTGGGCCGAAGAAGGGGTGTTGGACATGTGGGGAGCCACACTACTAGCGCGACTATCCTATGGAGAGGACCAGAGTGTCCGGATCAGCCGGACCCATTATAGTGGGAGATATGGGAAAGGCCCATCGGATTCATGCAGCAGTGAATAACTGCCAGGCAGAGCACCAGTTGACTGTGCTCGAGATGATAGGTATCGGACGAGGGAGCACTCACGGCTGAGCCAGTCCACATCTTAGATCATCGCGTTCGAAAATTATGACGTCGAACGATAGATCAGGTCAAGGTCCAGTGGGATAGTTATAGTCCACACTCGGTGACCTGGGAGGACGCATATGATATGCGCCAGCAGTGTCCATTTTTCTTTGATAGATAGACTTATGATACTATGATACTTATGATACTATGATACTATGATAATTTTATTTCAACATTTATACTATGAAACTTCAGGATGAAGTTTAGACCAAGAGGGGGTGTATGTAACATCCTGCTCTAGCGCACTGAGAAAAATTATTCTTTGAGGACACTTGCTCTCAAGTGATCCAGACTTTTATGATATTAAACCATTTGTCCTTAATTATGATGCGATATGATTGATGACATGATGCTTACTGCATTGACATAGACAGGTGCTATTGAATCAATTTTATTGATTGTGTAGGGTTTTGGACCTTGAGGATGCAGAGGCATCGATGTAACCCTTGGACTCCAGATTGAGTCAGGGAGTGTGCTATTTGGGTTGATTTATTTACTATGCTATTACATTTGATTTGATGATATGATGTGGACATGTTCTAACATGATTGTTGATGATGCGGGCTGACGATAGCTTGCCAACCAGACTCATATATGGAGTAAAGGGGCCACACACGATTTTGAGAGAGGTTGACGGAGAGGTGTGGACAACAACCCTGCCATAGCCTACCAGCACTCCCGCCGTGACTCGAACTGTAGGTTAACGATTACCTAGTTCGAGAGGATCCATGATGTCGTAAGGGCAGACTCTGACAATTGTTATCTCCCAAAATAGCACCGTCATTTTGGTCGGGTTCTATGGTGGATAGCATGGCTATTGATAGTCTCCTCAATTCATTGTTGAGTCTTTTTAGCTGCAAAACTTAAGTTTTGGTTTTGTCTTAAGAAAATAATTTGACCCATAAAGTCTTCTTTTCAAAATTTTCATTTTACACTTTCATCAGCTAATGTGTGTCCAAAAGTTGAGCGTGCGCTGTTGAAACTGCATGCTTTCCGCAGCTAAGGAATAGGTTTTCAAAGGTCATGCGCTGTTGAAAGTGCATGCTTTCCACAGCTAAGGAGTGCTTTTTACAAACATGCGCACTGTTGAAAGTGCATACTTTCCACAGCTATTGAGCGGTTTTCACAAAGTCGCGTGCTGAGGAAAGTCAAGATTATCAACAACTAACAGAGGATGTACTCCCGGGTTGGCAACATCAAATCAAATATTTGGTTCCATATCAGACATTGTTCACAAAAGACCATTTAGAGTTTTGAATTGCAAATGGAAAGAATGATACTTAAACTTGCAGGGAACTTTTCAATCCCTTCCCAAGCTCCAAATGAAGATCTGAAAACACCATTAGATAGTTTAGATTCTCTAGATGTCGATCGACTATCTAAACATGCAAAACGGACTCTCCATGACCGCGAAAATTGATTTTGAAATTTTTTTCACTTTCACCAGCACAGAAGGCAGAATTTTGACTAGTTAGCTGTGGAAAGTGGTCACTTTCAACAGCGCAGGAGCAGATTTTTCAGGCAGGTGCACTGTTGAAAGCTGTCATGGCCAGAATAGCCAAATTTTCACTCAGATCAAGAATTTTTGGGTTTGGATGGTTTGAATCCTTCTTCAATAAGCTGGTTATGAATTATCAAATCAAAATCTGAAGGCCATTTTTGGAGATGAAAGTCAAAAGTGCATTTTTTGACTAAATTTAGTGATTTTCAAGGGCAAAATGATAGGGATTTTTGGCACACATCATCAAATTCGAATTCCACTTTCAAAGGAGCAGATCAAAGAGCCTTGGAAGGCTAGGATACACTTCATCAACTTTCAACCAATATTTGAAGACCAAAAGATAGAGGTTGTCCTCATCGTGAGGATCTCTCCTTATCTTTTGTGAATTAGTTTTGAATTTCTATTTTTAGAATATCAGATCCATTTTTTTAGGATATGAAACTGATTGTAAGAGGCTATAAAGCCAAAGACATTTGGAGCACTAGGGGTTCGATTTTGGATAGAGTAATTGGCTATTGTACTCAGACTTTTTATGTTAATACAGATCACAGGTTCATTTCAATTTTGATTGTCATCTTTCCATCTTTCTTCTGCACTATTATCTGTGTTGTCAAGCTTTGAATGGCTGTTATCCCATTGTTTAGCTCATAGCCTGATAATAAGTTTCTTGATTGTCTCTTAGACCCTACATTGTACTGG
>ML782378.1:219030-245690 GCA_009831015.1 Picea engelmannii | reverse complement strand
TTGAGTCTTTTTAGCTGCAAAACTTAAGTTTTGGTTTTGTCTTAAGAAAATAATTTGACCCATAAAGTCTTCTTTTCAAAATTTTCATTTTACACTTTCATCAGCTAACGTGTGTCCAAAAGTTGAGCATGCGCTGTTGAAAGTGCATGCTTTCCGCAGCTAAGGAACAGGTTTTCAAAGGTCATGCGCTGTTGAAAGTTCATGCTTTCCACAGCTAAGGAGTGCTTTTTACAAAGAGGCACGCTATTGAAAGTGCATACTTTCCACAGCTATTGAGCGGTTTTCACAAAGTTGCGCGCTGAGGAAAGTCAAGATTATTAACAGCTAACAGAGGTTGTACTCCCGGGTTGGCAACATCAAATCAAATCTTTGGTTCCATATTAGACATTTTTCACAAAAGACCGTTTAGAGTTTTGAATTGCAAATGGAAAGAATGATACTTAAACTTGCAGGGCACTTTTCAATCCCTTCCGAAGCTATAAATGAAGATCTGAAAACACCATTGGATAGTTTAGATTCTCTAGATGTCGATCGACTATCTAAACATGCAAAACGGACTCTCCATGACCGAGAAAAGTGATTTTGAATTTTTTTTCACTTTCACCAGTGCAGAAGGCAGAATTTTGACTAGTTAGTTGTGGAAAGTGGCCACTTTCAACAGCGCAGGAGCAGATTTTTCAGGCAGGTGTGTTGTTGAAAGCTTTCATGGCCAGAATAGCCAAATTTTCTCCCAGATCAATAATTTTTGGGTTTGGATGGTTTGAATCCTTCTTCAATAAGCTGGTTATGAATTATCAAATCAAAATCTGAAGGCCATTTTTGGAGATGAAAGTCAAAAGGGCATTTTTTGACTAAATTTAATGATTTTCAAGGTGAAAATGCTAGGGATTTTTGGCACACATCTTCAAATTCGAATTCCACTTTCAAAGGAGCAGATCAAAGAGCCTTGGAAGGCTAGGATACACTTCATCAACTTTCAACCAATATTTGAAGACCAAAAGATAGAGGTTGACCTCATCTTGAGGATCTCTCCTTATCTTTTGTGAATTAGTTTTGACTTTCTATTTTTAGAATATCAGATCCATTTTTTTAGGATCTGAAACTGATTGTAAGAGGCTATAAATCCAAAGAAATTTGGAGCACTAGGGGTTCGATTTTGGATAGAGTAATTGGCTATTGTACTCAGACTTTTTATGTTAATACAGATCACAGGTTCCCTTCAATTTTGATTGTCAACTTTCCATCTTTCTTCTGCACTATTATCTGTGTTGTCAAGCTTTGAATGGTTGTTATCCCATTGTTTATCTCATAGCCTGATAATAAGTTTCTTGATTGTCTCTTAGACCCTACATTGTACTGGTTTAGTTACAATCTGTTCTTCACCCACTTTAAAGTTATCTGCTGATTAATCAAACTTTGAGAGCACTGTCTATTTGTTTATCATTTTCATGTTTGAATGCCATAAGCTGAATTGAGTTGTCCCATTGATCCACATTTACAAAATACAAAAACATTCATTTCTTAAGTTACCAAGCACCTTTGGTCTGCAACCACAAAGGGTTTCTTGGAGAGATAACAACAATCACTCATGATGATTGTAAGGGGCATGCAAGAAGGCGGGTGCCTTATTCCTTAGAGCCCTTAGTCTCCCACAAGTTCACCTAGTGGAGTGTTGACTCCAGGGGTTATTGATGTCTACCAATCAGTCAAGTTGGCAAGTGGCACCCTTAGAGCACGTGGTGCATCCTGAAGGGCACGTCACGCAAAAGAAACACCAGAGGTGAGTGGCACCCTGTTGGCAGCCAATTCACATTTTTCTATTGTCCTTATAAGCTACCCACACCAGTGTTTTGCAAACCTTGATTTTCGTTGCAATCCTTGAATAAAACGACACTATTATGTTTGCGCTATCTACACACTTACCTTTGTTCTTGTTTTCACGACTGCAAGCATGAAAACTTGGTTTTTGAAGTCACATTAAAATCGTCATTGAATTGTTGTAATCATTCTTGTCGATATGCCCATTGCGTTTCCAATTTACTTATCGTTATACAATTGACAAGACTCCAAGATCCTCATTCATTTGGCATTTTTATTTGTTAATATGACTTCGTTTTACAAATATTGTGATGATATTCTTTTAATCGAGTTTGTGATGCATTGGTGATTTGATTTTTATGTTCTTTGATCATTGTTTTCATGAAAACATATTGGTGTTATGGTTAAACCCTTGGTATAAATCGTTTCATACAACACATAGTCTATATAATCAAACCCTTGGTATTGGTTTTGATTCATTTGTTTGGTTTTAAAGCTATGATAAAACTTTGCTCGCGCGAATGTTTAATCCACTTACAATAGGTTTCATTGGTTGATTGAATAGCATAGTTTTTAACACATATGCATAGTCATTTGAATAGTTATAAGCGTCGGTGGTTGTAATGTGGGTAATGATTGTTCTGCATGGTCCGAAATACCTCCACCACCTTTGCACGTTCTGTCATAAATGTTTTCGCCCTATCACGGTTCACCTTTGCTAGTTTTAGGTAAGCCTGTGAGCATTCTGCCCCTGCGTATGCTGTGTTCAAACCCTGGCTCATTCACCTCACTCACCATGTGCTCCTATCTATGGCACCGGTGGTGCTCATAGAGCCAAATAGTAGTCAAGCTTTGTTACTTTTTGATGATGCTCGAAAGGATTTAGAAGATAGTGGTTGGCTCACGTTCATATAGAGGTTCGAGGGCCTCAACCTTATGGTTTCAAAACAATTTTCCCTCACCTTTGATGGGTGTAGGGATAAAGTAGGTGACATTCAGCTTGAACTCAATGAAGAATTCATAAGCTCTACTACAGGATTGGTCGCCACAGGCCAGCGATGGTTTAAAAACTCCAAAGTTGATGAGGTGTCATGGCCATTGCTATTCGTATCAAGGAAGGTTGTCTCCTGTGATAAAGGTATGCCTATTTCCACCCTTAAACCTAGGTGGAATGATATTTTGGTGATTGTGAAACAATTTGTGACCTGTGAAGGTCAATATGGCTTGGTTTTTCTGTATCACCTCCAGTTGTTGATGAATTTCATTGGCTATCTTTTGAACATGCCGCATTACTTCTTGTGTAGTCTCTATAAGATGCCTAAGAGGTTCAAACGAGAGAAGGTTGACAACATCTTGTTTCATCATGGATTAATTAGACTCATCGTCGTCCACCATTTGAACCTTCATGGAGATAATTGGCAAGCCTTTTTGTCTAGAAATGGCTTTGCTGGTCCAGAGTCTGTCCAATTCGATAAAGCCGTGGTTAGTGAGACTATGGTCGGGCCACCCGTGCCATTTCATGTCCTTCTACCCCCTCCCAAACCCTCGGTCTTCCATGACATCAACCTACCCAACATCATAACAGACAAGGCTGAGGCTGTCAAGAAGCCTGTGAGTAAGAAGGTCAAGGGTAATCCTACTGTCGATAGCAAGGGTAAGAAGAATGCTCGATTGATATTGAGACTTGCCCAGAATAAGCCTAAGCCAAACGTCGACCAAAAGCCCATAGTTCTGAGTGAGGACTCAGACTCCGATATCAAGCGTTTCCTGGCTAAAGAGTACCCCTATTCCCATGGCTTATGCTCCGAGAAACCCTATGACTATGTTTCTAATTTACCCCTGTGCCTAAAGAAAAATCCTAACTACCCAGGAATCAAGCTACATAATGAAACCCTCGGTGATTTAAACAAACCCTCGACTGTTATTTTGAAGCCCGAGCAGACATCATGTATCCAATGTAATGTGTGGCTTGAGCGCTATTACAATGACGTTCCCTTATTATGATCGAAGATCAAATCGTTAGAAGACCAAGTCAGAGTACTATCAAAAGAAAGGGACAGGCTTCAAGCTAATGACAAGAAGAAAAAAACCACTGGTTTGATTGTTTTCAGGAATGTCAAAGCTACAACAACCTTCGTCAATTCCAAATTATCATGACCAAGTTGTTTTCTGATTGTGCAGGTATGAATTTCAATTTTAATTTCGTTTTATGAGTGGCTTGAATTAATATAATGAATTGGTTTTTGGGTTTCGATTAGTTCTGTTCATTATTCAAAATGATTCTTTCATAGTTTGATTATCAAGAACGGTTATGTTGTGGATCCTGTACAGTAGATTCTTTCTGCTAAAATCAAATGTAGTTATGATTTGGTTATGCAATTTTGTCATGCCCAGCTTAGTAGAAGCGATTGATTGGTTTTGACTTGGTGTGGTTCGCTTTAGAAAAATTATGTTGGTTTGAATTAACGAAATCAATGGGGTTTGCTTTCGCTTGGATTTTAATTGCATCTGACCTGTACAGGAGATTTTTATGCTAAAATTAGAACACGGTTATGTTTTGGATTTGATACGAGTTTGTTGTGGTCGGATTCTATCGGCTCTGATTTAGTTCTTATGGTTTGATTTTGGAATGATTTCGTGGGCTTGAATTGGTATGATCCTTTAAATGTGTTATGCATCATTATTAGTGATTGGGTTGATAAATACGATGTAATCGAATAAACTCAAAACAACCCTGATTGACTTCGATTTACCAGGAATGACTCTGTTTTGGATTGAATCAATATTCTCGTTTGGATTTGGAATACATTCGACCTGTGCTGAAGATATATTTGCTAAGATCGTGGAGCTGTGTTCATTCATAACGATTCTGTCAGCCTCAAACCGTTTCAATTCGTTCCTGTTTGATTGGATCTGGAAGTGATTACTGTGTGCCACGATTAGCATGATTGTTTGTTTATGTTTAATATAGCTATATCAATTTGAAAAACGATCCTGTTGATTTCGTTTTGGATTTGAAAACGATTTTGTTAATGGAGAAGGCGACATAAACTATTGCATGGAAAATCTATTAGCTGGTTACAGTTTGTGTCGATTTCAATTAGTTTATGAAAATGATTTCATTGCTGTCAAGTATCCAATATGATTCTGTTTACCCGAAATTGTGATAACAAATTAAACAGAGTACATCTATCTCTGTAATCATTCGATTGATCATAATATTGTCTGCTCTCGAATTAGTATAACAGTTTTTTATTTGAATGATTCGTTTGTTTTCAAATAGCAATTAGATATTTGTTTAGTAGTTTGAATTTAATTCTTTGAATTTTGAATTGGTTTTAAAACGATTCTGTGTTTGATTTAGACCAGCTATAGAATCGCAAGATTCTGTAGCTAGTCTTTAAAATTAGATTTTTATCAATTTTATCAATAAGATATCGTCTAATCTTGTCTATTTTTGTCCTCTTTCAGGTGCGTATGAATTACAATGATTAATTGGGCATATTGTGGCAGTTTAGGAGATATTTTGGATTTGGTTTTGTCTTAGGTTGTTAGCTTGAGTTCGAAACTTGGGATATTTTCCCAGATTTTTGTAAATTGTTTTGATAATTCCCACAGGGATGTTTTACCCTATGGGTGGTCTTTAAATACTTGTTATTTTTTGTAAGAACCATCATCCTCACTGTGGGAGAACTAGACTATGGATTTATGATACAGACTGAGATGAAAGTTGATGTCTTGTAACAACTTTCACTTTCAATATATCAAACTTTTGTTTCAAGTTTTATTCCTATCATTTTGCAGTCGATTATAGACTACTTTAGCTATCATAATCTATTGCAGGTTGATGTGACTTGATTAATGTGTAATCTATATCTGATCTCTCTCTTATTTAAAAAATACAACAATTAATTTGTTTCGGTTAATGAATTATAGATTTCTCTTCTTCGTTGATTGAATCATTTTGTACAAATCCTTACACGTAGATTTATCTAAATGTTATGATTTGTAAATCATAAGATTGTTGTAAATTTTTATGTCTTGTTTGTCATGTTATTAATATTTGAAAGAGTATAGCATCTTTCCGTTTACGAGAAGATCATGGAGAATCTGGTGCGGGTTTCCTCCCACCAAACAACTGAATCGACCATCATACATAGGACAAACCTGAAGCATTACTTCAGGTCAGTTTGTTATTTGTCATTTAATAGTTAGCTTATTAGTATAATTTAAGTAGTTTAGTTATATATATATATATATATATATATATATATATATATATATATATATATATATATATATAGTTTAGATTCTTAGTTAGAATTTTCATTTTAGTTGTTTAGCTTAGATAGTTTTTCAGTTTATTTCTTTTTCATAAAATTATAAAATTCAAAAAACAATAGTTTTGCTGTCTTAGGACAGATTACAAATGAGTTTTGCAGGTTTTCATTTAAATCTGTGATTTGTAAATATTGTACATTTGTGATTAATATTTAATTCTGTTATTAGTTAGATGTTTAATTTCGTAGAGTTATTATAGTTTTAGATTGTAAATTGTATATATTAGTAGTTCAAATTTGTTTATTAGTTTGTCTTATTTGTTATTTTTATTTAGATTAGTTCCTTAGTATAGTTTTCTTTTGTTTATTTTAGGACTTAGATCGGCTAACGGAGCCGCTAAACCCGTTAGGGTGGGTTATCCCAAACGTCTTGGGTTATTTAGACAACCCCGGACCGGATCCATTCTTCCAATTGGCGAGCGTTCATTTTCGCCCGTCAACAAATGACGCTAGAAGGATGGCCTGGAATTTATTAATGGAACGAGGCGGTCGTAAGAATCCTCCACCACCTAATCGCTCACCTATAGTGACAAGAAGTCATTCGAACGATAACATCCCCCCTCAAACAGCAACCACATCGAACAACAATCCACGGATCACAGTTGAACCAGTAACCCCAAATCCTACAAGTGGTGACATATAAGAGATTGTCCACCAATCTCTCATAAGAACACATAGTGCCTTAGCCCGTTTGAGGCAACCAAATCGACCTTTGGACCAACCTTTAGATTTCTCTGATATCAGAGAAAAACTTGGAGGCACTAACCTCACTGTGAACCCTACAGATCCAACCCTCACTCCTGTTGCTGGAGGATCTAGAATACCTCCTTCACCACCTCCATCATCCCCTTCTTCTTCTGGAGAAGACTCTTCTCATGAAGGCAGTTCCCCTTCTCATCCTTCCACACCCACTACACCAATGGCCAACCAGAACAATCCTGCTAGACCTTGGCTCGACCAGGATGCCGTAGCTGTACCTGGAGCTCAGCATCCCTTACCTAAACATCTGGAGAAATGGCTTCCCAAGTTTGACCCTGACTCAAAACAGATCGCGAAAGATCATATTAAAATGTTTATGTTAGCCATAAGACTCCGCAATGTCAAACATGAAGACGTAGTCTGTAGGTTGTTCCCCTATACTTTTGAGGGCAATGCCTCTACATGGTACTTTGCCCAACAACCCCATACCATCGTGTCTTGGGAAAAGTTTGAGTCATGCTTTTTGGAAAAGTTCGGAGACGGTAAGCCTCCGGAAGTCCTAGTCATGGACCTTTCTAACTTAAGAATGAACCCAAAAGAAAAAGTTAAATACTTCAATCAAATATTCTTAACACTTAAAAACCAAATCCCTGCGGATTCCATGCCTACTAGGAATCTCATAATAGCATACTATACTAAATCTTTGCATCAAAGTATAGCTATTTCGGTTAAACAATCTAAGAAATCCATGTTGTTAGAAGCCTTTGAGGAGGCCAGCCAGATTGAAAAAGACATACTTAGCCTTAAATACTCTACTAGCAATGAAATAGAGACTAGTTCTTCTTCCAAAAAGAAGATTGAAATCCTCCCTAGACCTACTCAAAGTAAAACACAACCTGAAAGATCTGATTTAGAAAACTTAGCTAAAGTCGTTCAAAAATTGTCGAACCAAGTTATAGATTTGAAAATGACGACCGAAGAAGCTTCTTCGAGCAAAGTGCCTTACAAACGCCTGTTCAGGAATCCTTTCCCAACCAACCGACCTAATCCGAATACTGAGGGCCTTAATCTAGAAATTCTGCAATACGCCCTTCAAACAATTCTAGAATCCCAGGATAACTTGATGCCTCCTGAGATTCCTGAGGAGGTAGTTGAACAAGAGACAGTTCAAGAAGAGGAGTGTTCTCCAAATATTTTTGGACACTTCTCAGATAGCATCTTTCAAGCTAACTTCGAGACTGTTCATCCCTATAATACTAGGAGTAAGACAACAAACAAACCTTCTTCTGAAAACACTACGACTTTGCCTCCAAAGAAATCTAAACCAGCTGAGACTAAACAAGTCATGTGAACCCCAACTTAGACTATGATGTATTTGAAGATCTTAAAAAGTTAAGGGGCTAACATTTCTATTTATGAGTTACTAAAATTTCCATCTTTGTTACAAAAAATGCTACAAAACATCGCGGAGAATGGTAAAAATGGTAATTCAAACAAGGTTGTTCAGAACAAAGTTCCTCAGAAGACTTCCACAAAGAATAATCCTGATCCTCAAGACAAAGGAAGCCTTCCTATAAATAATGTAAATAATGTAAATAATGTAGATAAAATAGCTTTAGAAACTGCGAATAAAAAGCCACAAACTACCACCCTTAGCACTCGCAAGAATGTACCTCCATTTTTGTTAAATTTCGAAATCTTTAATAGAAACGCGCACAATTGTATGGTAGAATCAGGAGCGTCATCCAATGTGATGCCATGGTATGTATGCCAGAAGATTAACACCGAAGTTGAAACCTCCACCTTAAAAATCATACAACTTGATCGGACTAATGTTAAAGTTATAGGCGAACTAAAGAATGTGCTTATAAGATTATCATCTAACCCCAAGGTTCATCAAGTTATTGATATTATTGTTGTGGATATTCCAGAAGTGTATGGTCTATTTTTAAGCAGGGACTAGTTGAAGCAGCTACACGATTATTTCGTGACATATTGGTCTCACCTATGGCTTCCAGAGAATGACAAGCCCAACAAGATCAAGGTAAATCTTGAACGCTACCTTAAGTTCACGGTCACAGATTTGAACGATCCCAACGAACCATTTACACCTTCTGTTGATTCACCCGAAGTACAAGGGATGGATACCTTTTTCAGCAATTTCATGGCCGAGACTTCAGCTATCACCAATCCAGAACAATAGTCTGAGATTGTAGCATATGTGCAGCCAACAGCTTCTACACAATGGTCTCATGCACTCGATAAAAATCAAATTTGGTCTCTTTATTTTGACGGGTCAAAGTCCAAATAAGGAGTTGGTGTAGGCTGCGTTATTATCGATCCGGCAGGTAACAAAACATTGATTGCATGTAGGCTAGAATTTGAATGTACTAATAACACTGCATAATATGAGGCTTTACTACAAGGTATCAGAAAAGCTTTAGATATGAACATTCAAAACTTGACTGTCTTTGGTGATTTCGAAATCGTGGTTAGACAGGTAAGATATTCTATCCACTGTCTGTCTCCGCATCTTAAAAGATACCAATCTAAGGTATGGAATTTAATGAATAAATTTTCTGCTTTCAATATAAATTCTATTCCTAGATTGAATAACTCTGAAGCTGATCTATTAGCTAATGTAGCTTACAAACTCTTTCCTGCAGAAGGCTTGTTCTCAAATGCATTCTCCGTCAAATTGTTGTTCCGGCCATCTGTTCCCAACAACATCACGAACTGGAGAGTCTTCAACGACGATCAACAGATTATTAAATTTCTGCATATGGAAGAAACTTTTCAAGGTGCGGTGATAGATGAACGCACGGACGACAACAATTTGTGCGATTTCACGGTAATACCATATCTGAGAACTCCTGAATCTTCATTGGACATGGTAAATTCGATCCCTAAATCTGTAGTTAGATTAGAGAAATTTTATGATCTTCAAGATAAATTCAAAAAATCGGTCAACTGTAAAACCAATAGTTCCTCGTTATCATATGAAAAAGTAAACTTAGGGACTAAGGACAATCTGCAGTGCATTAATCTAGGGGTAGGATGTTTTGAACAAGAAAAAGCCACATTTATCAAATTGTTCAAAGAATTTAAAGATGTCTTTGCGTGGACATATGATGAACTTAAAACTTTTGACCCTAACATTATACAACATGTCATTCCTATGAAACCCCAAACCTTACCCTTTCAAGAAAAATTGAGAAAAATGCACCCTAAGCTTGAATCGACCATCAAAAAAGAATTAAATAAACTCCTAAATGCTAAGATTATTTTCCCTGTTAGGCACACTCAATGGGTTTCTAACCTTGTCCCTGTCCGGAAGAAAAGTAGGGAAATCCGACTGTGCGTCGATTTCCGAAACCTTAATAGAGCGTCTGATAAGGACAACTATCCTGTCCCACCCATGGAACAGATCCTTCAACAGGTATCTGGTTCTAAGAGGCTATCCTTACTGAACGGTTTCTCGGGGTACAAACAAGTCCCGATGTCGCCTCCAGACCAACTTAAAACTACCTTCCGCACCCCATGGGGCACCTATGCTTATCGAAAAATGCCCTTTGGATTGATTAATGCTAGTGCCACTTTCCAGAGAGCGATGGACATCGCCTTCCAAGGCTTAATCAATTAGTCCGTCGTAGTTTACTTAGATGATGTGACTGTGTTTTCTAAAAACAAAACCGATCATCTAGCTCATTTACGAGCCATTCTACAACGATGTCGTAAATATGACTTTTCCTTGAATCCTAAAAAATCCATCTTTGCAGTAGAACAGGGTAAACTCTTAGGATTCATTGTGTCGATCAAAGGGATGATTATCGAACCCAAAAGGACTCAAGTCATCTCAAAACTTCCCCCTCCTACATCCAAAAAATCTATGTAGTCTTTCTTAGGCCAGATAAACTTTGTGAGGAGATTCGTCCCCAGTTTCTCCGAAATGGTCAAACCTTTACAGAATCTAATTAAGAAAGATGCCCAATATCATTGGGGACCCTTAGAAAATCAAGATTTTAATGCAATAAAGAAGGCCATAATAGACGCTCCTTCTCTCATGAGCCCTGACTTTTCGCAAGACTTTACGCTCTACACTTTTGCTTCTGACTGTTCCTACGCTACTGTCCTAACTCAAAAGAATGCCGAAAAAAATGAAGTACCCATTTCCTTTATGAGATCTACTTTCAAAGGCACTGAAATTAATTACCTAGCGGTATATCAGCAAGTCTACACTATTTTCAAAGCAGTCAAGTATTTTCGGTCTTATCTTTTGAAATCGAGGACGAAAGTTATTCTCCCTTACCCAACCGTCAGGAACCTGTTAGTGCATAAAGAAGTAGGAGAAAAGAGGGCTAACTGGGTTACCTCCTTGTAGGAGTATGACATAGAAATTACCCCAGCTCAAATAGTGAGAGGCCAAGGGTTATGCAAGTTAGTTGCTGACTTAGCCGTAGGACAACAAGAAGAAAACAATATGTCAAACCTAGGATAGCACGATCAAAATACAATCTGTTGTGCACAAAACTCTGTTAGTCCTTGGTATGACGATATAAGATTATGTATTGAACATGGGTCAGCCCCCCGTCACCTGGATCCCACTAAAAGAAGAGCGTTGAGATTAAAGTTTGCCTCCTTTCATTTGGTTAATGGTATCCTGTTTTGTCAAAGTTTTGATGGTGTACTGATGCGCTGTCTCGAGAAAGACAAAGCAGAAAAAGTCTTACTAGAATTGCATGCAGGAGAAGCTGGTGGTCATTTTGGTGGTGACACCACTGCCCATAAGGTTTTGAGAGCTGGTTATTACTGGCCTACACTTTTTATGGAAACCCATGCCTTGTTTCGTAAGTGTACTATTTGTCAGAAAGCATCAGGGCAGTTACAGAAACCAGCCTTTCCTTTGCAGCCCGTTTCAGTAGACTCTCCTTTTCAGCAGTGGGGCCTTGATATCATAGGTCCAATCAACCCACCATCCTCACAACAACATAAGTTTATCATAACAACCACAGATTATTTTACCAGGTGGTCTGAAGCTGCCGCGTTAAGAACTATCAACACCAGTCAGGTAATTGCCTTTCTAAATTTGAATATTATTACTCATTTTGGTATCCCTGACTGTTTAGTATTCGATAACACTTCTTACTTTTCCTCTCTTGAGATGAGCGAGTTCACTTTGGAAAAAGGAATTAAACTGAAGTATTATGCTAGCTATTACCCCCAGGGCAACGGATTGGCAGAATCAACAAATAAGAATCTGATTAAAATCATCAAGAGAACAATGGTTGAAAATCACAAAAACTTGCACAATGCACTGTTAAACGCGCTTTGGGCTGATAGGGTAACACCAAAAACTGTTGTAGGTAACTCCCCCTTCTTTCTTGTTTATGGCAGAGAAGCAATTCTTCCACCACACATTCTTCTTCCCTCACTTCAGCTATCACAGAAAATTCAAGAAGAAGACTGTCCCCCTTTAGAAAACTGAATTAACGCTTTGATGAAGCTAGAAGAGGTAAGAGCCCAAGACAAACGTAAGTTAGATCAACATCAACTAGTAGTCAAAAGCTGGTTCAATTCCAACTCTGCCTCTGATAGGAATTTCGAAGTAGGTGATCTCATCCTGAAATGGGACAAACCGCATGAGGGAAAGGGAGAGCACACGAAATTTCAAAACTTATGGCTTGGACCGTTTTTAGTTGCTGAGAAGTTGGGTCCCTGCTCTTTCCGATTGCAGAATCTAGAAGGACAGCCTGACACCTATCCGGTGAATGGCCAAGCCCTGAAAAGATACTTTGCTTGATGACAACCCTTGTATATTATGTACATATTTTTCCTTTGTTTGTTTTTCTTTTGCTGTTTTGTTTTTGATTTCTCCTTTGAGTTTATCAGTTTGTGTTTTTGGAAATACACATACCTGTATACTAAACTATTCAGACAAAGAAAACAAAGAATTATTTCACTAAAATGACTGCTAAGAAAATTTTATAAACATCAATTGTATACTTTTGAAATTTACATCTGTGATTGGCAAAAAGTTTGTTGTTTGAAAGAAGTTAACTGATTTCAATCTCTAACATAAGCTTGTTGCGATCATCCATTATATTTTTATGCTGTCCCTATTCCTTAAGGGAATGACTCAGAAGATGTCTCCCTGCCTTAGAAAGTTGGTTCTGTAAATGAAACATCTCTGGATCTTAATAAAGGATAGTTCTAAAAATTCTGCTGAGGTCTAAAAAAAAATGTTAAAATATCATAATTTTCAGCATCACCCCGCTCAACTATATATCTTTGAAAAACAAAATAAATCATTAATAGAGCTATGGGAAGTGATTGTAAACCCACCGGGATGCTGAACAGGTCTGCTGGCAGCGGGAAAATGCATGCATGACACCAAGACAACTTCGTCGGGGTACTGAACAGGCCCGTTGGCAACGAAGCAATGTCGGGTATATGAAAATTGGTAAAAATGAGATAACTTGACCTTAAAATGTCCTTTATTCTGATTCAGAACTTCTTGGCAGGATACGACTGTCAGAGTGGGTTAAATGGCAACCCTGTCGAGGCTATGGACGCCTGCTGGCAATAGTGGATCTGTCAACAGTATTGGAGATTTTATCTTTAATATTGTGGCTCGCTTGTCTTAAGACTGTTATCCGTTTTCATCCTTTAAACACTGCTGGAATATTTGGTTAATGATGATGTTTACACGATTTTCTGGTTGTTATTTTTGAGTTAGAATTTTTCTCATTATCCCAATTTGAATTTGTTCTTTTGGCAGAGATAAATGCTTCTACCAGTGTGTCGCCATTGTTGGTATCCAATTCACATTTTTCTACTGTCCTTATAAGCTGCCCACACCAGTGTTTTGCAAACCTTGATTTTCGTCACAATCCTTGAATAAAACAACACTATTATGTTTGCGCTATCTGCACACTTACCTTTGTTCTTGTTTTCACAACTGCAATCGTGAAAACTTGGTTTTCGAAGTCACATTAAAATCATCACTGAATTTTTGTAATCATTCTTGTCGATATGCCCATTGCGTTTCCAATTTACTTATCGTTATACAATTGAAAAGACTCCAAGATCCTCATTCATTTGGCATTTTTATTTGTTAATATGACTTCGTTTTACAAAGATTGTGATGATATTCTTTTAATCGAGTTTGTGATGCATTGGTGATTTGATTTTTATGTTCTTTGATCATTGGTTTCATGAAAACATATTGGTGTTATGGTTAAACCCTTGGTATAAATCGTTTCATACAACACATAGTCTATATAATCAAACCCTTGGTATTGGTTTCGATTCATTTGTTTGGTTTTAAAGCTATGATAAAACTCTGCTCGCGTGAATGTTTAATCCACTTACCATAGGTTTCATTGGTTGATTGAATGGCATAGATTTTAACACATATGCATAGTCTTTGAATAGTTATAAGCGCCGATGGTTGTACTATGGGTAATGACTGTTCTGCATGGGCCGAAATACCTCCACCACCTTCGCACGTTCTGTCATAAATGTTTTCCCCCTATCCCGGTTCACCTTTGCTAGTTTCGGGTAATCCTGTGAGCGTTCTGCCCCTGTGTATGTTGTATTCAAACCCTAGCTCGTTCACCTCACTCACCGTGTGCTCCTGTCTATGGCACTGGTGGTGCACATAGAGCCAAACGGTAGTCAAGCTATGTTACTGTTTGATGATGCTCGAAAGGATTTAGAAGATAGTGGTTGGCTCGCATTCATACAGAGGTTCGAGGGATTCAACCTTAAGGTTGCGCAACAATTCACCCTCACCTTTGATGGGTATAGGGCTAAAGTAGGTGACATTCAACTTGAACTCAATGAAGAATTCATAAGCTCTGCTACAAGATTGGGAGCCACAGGCCAGCGATGGTTTAAAAACTCCAAAGTTGATGAGGTGTTGTGGCCATTTCTATTCGTATCAAGGAAGGTTGTCTCCTGTGATAAAGGTATGCCTATTTCCACCCTTAAACCCAGGTGGCACGATCTTTTGGTGATTGTGAAACAATTTGTGACCTGTGAAGGTCGATATGGCTTGGTTTTTCTGTATCACCTCCAGTTGTTGATGAAGTTCATGGGCTATCCTTTGAACATGCCGCATTACTTCTTGTGTAGTCTCTATAAGATGTCTAAGAGGTTCAAGCGAGAGAAGGCTGACATCATCTTGTTTCATCATGGCTTAATTAGACTCATCGTTGTCCACCATTTGAACCTTCATGGCGATAATTGGCAAGCCTTTCTGTCTAGAAATGGCTTTGTTGGTCCAGAGTCTGTCCAAATAGATAAAGCCGTGGTTAGTGAGACTATGGTCGGGCCACCCGTGCCATTTCATATCCTTCTACCCCCTCCCAAACCCTCGGTCTGCCCTGACATCGACCTACCCGACATCATAACAGACAAGGCTGAGGCTATCAAGAAGCCTGTGAGTAAGAAGGTCAAGGGTAATCCTACTGTTGGTAGCAAGGGTAAGAAGAATGATCGATTGATATTGAGACTTGCCCGGAATAAGCCTAAGCCAAATGTCGACCAAAAGCCCATAGTTCTGAGCAAGGACTCGAACTCCGATATCGAGCGTTTCCTAGATGAAGAGTACCCCTATTCCCATGGCTTATGCTTTGAGCAAACCTATGACTATGTTTCTAATTTACCCCCGTGCCTAAAGAACAATCCTAACTACCCAGGAATCAAGCTACATAATGAAACCCTTGGTGATTTAAACAAACCCTCGACTGTTATTTCGAAGCGCGAGCAGACATCATGTATCCAATGTAATGTGTGGCTTGAGTGCTATTACAATGATGTTCCCTTATTACAATCGAAGATCAAATCATTAGAAGACCAAGTCATAGTGCTATCAAAAGAAAGGGACAGGCTTCAAGATAATGACAAGAAGCAAAAAACCACTGGTTAATTTGTTTTCAGGAATGTCGAAGCTGCAACAACCTTCGTCAATTCCAAATTATCATGACCAAGTTGTTTTCTGATTGTCCAGGTATGAATTTCAATTTTAATTTCGTTTTATGAGTGGCTTGAATTAATATAATGAATTGGTTTTTGGGTTTCGATTAGTTCTATACATTATTCGAAATGATTCTTTCATAGTTTGATTATCAAGAACGGTTATGTTGTGGATCCTGTACAGTAGATTCTTTCTGCTAAAATCA
The DNA here is from genome assembly GCA_009831015.1 of Picea engelmannii. Lineage (NCBI taxonomy): Eukaryota > Viridiplantae > Streptophyta > Pinopsida > Pinales > Pinaceae > Picea > Picea engelmannii. The sequence continues at coordinate 229,648 of ML782378.1, read as the reverse complement.
AATGTAGTTATGATTTGGTTATGCGATTTTGTCATGCCCAACTTAGTAGAAGCGATTGATTGGTTTTGACTTGGTGTGGTTCTCTTTAGAAAAATTCTTTTGGTTTGAATTAACGGAATCAATGGGGTGTGCTTTTGCTTGGATTTTAATTTGCATCTGACCTGTACAGGAGATTTTTATGCTAAAATTAGAACACGGTTATGTTTTGGATTTGATACGAGTTTGTTGTGGTCGGATTCTATCGACACTGATTTAGTTCTTATGGTTTTATTTTGGAACGATTTCGTGGGCTTGAATTGGTATGATCCTTTAAATGTGTTATGCGTCATTATTAGTGACTGGGTTGATAAATACGATGTAATTGAATAAACTCAAAACAACCCTGATTGACTTTGATTTACCAGGAACGACTCTATTTTGGATTGAATCAATGTTCTCGTTTGGATTTGGATTACATTCGACCTGTGCTGAAGATCTATTTGCTAAGATCCTGGAGTTGTGTTCATTCATAATGATTCTGTCAGCCTTAAACCATTTTGATTCATTCCTGTTTGATTGGATCTGCAAGTGATTACTGTGTGCCATGATTAAGATGATCGTTTGTTTATGTTTAATATATCTATATCAATTTGAAAAACGATCCTGTTGATTTCGTTTTGGATTTGAAAACGATTTTGTTAATGGAGAAGGCGACATAAACTATTGCATGGAAAATCTGTTAGCTGGTTACAGTTTGTGTCGATTTCAATTAGTTTATGAAAATGATTTCATTGCTGTCAAGTATCCAATATGATTCTGTTTACCCGAAATTGTGATAACAAATTGAACATAGTACATCTCTCTCTGTAATCATTCGATTGATCATAATATTGTCTTCTCTCGAATTAGTATAACAATTTTTGATTTGAATGATTCGTTTGTTTTCAAATAGCAATTAGATATTTCTTTAGTAGTTTGATTTTAATTCTTTGAGTTTTGAATTGGTTATAAAATGATTCTGTGTTTGATTAAGACCAGCTACAAAATCGAAGATTCTGTAGCTAGTCTTTAAAATTAGATTTTTATCAATTTTATCAATAAGATATCCTCTAATCTTGTCTATTTTTGTCCTCTTTCAGGTGCATACGAATTACAATGATTAATTGGGCATGTTGTGGAAGTTTAGGAGATATTTTGGATTTGGTTTTGTCTTAGGTTGTTAGCTTGAGTCAGAAACTTGGGATATTTTCCCAGATTTGTGTAAATTGTTTTGATCATTCCCACAGGGATGTTTTACCCTATGGGAGGTCTTTAAATACTTGTTATTTTTTGTAAGAACCATCATCCTCACTGTGGGAGAACCAGACTATGGATTTATGATACAGACTGAGATGAAAGTTGATGTCTTGTAACAACTTTCGCTTTCAATATATCAAACTTTTGTTTCAAGTTTTATTCATATCATTTTGCAGTCAATTATAGACTACTTTAGCTATCGTAATCTATTGTAGGTTGATGTGACTTGATTAATGTGTAATCTATATCTGATCTCTCTCTTATTTAAAAAATACAACAATTAATTGTTTCAGTTAATGAATTACAGATTTCTCTTCTTTGTTGATTGAATCATTTTGTACAAATCCTTACACACAGATTTATCTAAATGTTATGATTTGTAAATCATAAGATTGCTGTAAATTTTTATGTCTTGTTTGTCCTATTATTAATATTTGAAAGAGTACAACAACTCTCTGTTTACGAGAAACTCATGGAGAATCTGGTGCGGGTTTCCTCCCACCAAACAGCTAAATCGACCATCATACACAGGACAAACCTGAAGCGTTATTTCAGGTCAGTTTGTTATTTGTCATTTAATAGTTAGCTTATTAGTATAATTTAAGTAGTTTAGTTATATATATATATATATATATATATAGTTTAGATTCTTAGTTAGAATTTTCATTTTAGTTGTTTAGCTTAGATAGTTTTTCAGTTTATTTCTTTTTCATAAAATTATAAAAATAAAAAAACAATAGTTTCGCTGTCTTAGGACAGATTACAAATGAGTTTTGTAGGTTTCATTTAAATCTGTGATTTGTAAATATTGTACATTTGTGATTAAGATTTAATTCTGTTACTAGTTAGATGTTTAATTTCGTAGAGTTATTATAGTTTTAGATAGTAAATTGTATATATTAGTAGTTCAGATTTGTTTATTAGTTTGTCTTATTTGTTATTTGTTATTTAGATTAGTTCCTTAGTATAGTTTTATTTTGTTCTTTTTAGGACTTAGATCAGCTAACAGAGACGCTAAACCCGTCAGGGTGGGTTATCCCAAACGACTTGGGTTATTTAGACAACCCCGGACTGGATCCACTCTTCCATTTGGCGAGCATTCATTTTCACCTGTCAACACACCCTTGGAGCACGTGGTGCATCCTAAAGGGCACGTCACGCAAAAGAAACGAACGAGGTGAGTGGCACCCTTGGAGCACGTGGTGTGTCCTGAAGGGCACGTCGCATTGATGTTGATGAAGGAACAAACCTAGATGGCCCTAAGACATTTAACACATTAAGAAATTCTTAACCAACTTCCCTAATTAAATGTCGCCCAGTTCAGACTCTAAGTCCTAAGTCTAGAACTTCTATAGGGTAAATTTTTTGTCTAACCTTAAGAAAAGGACCTTATAAAAATAAAAATAAAAATTTAAACTAAAACCCACTTAAGTAATAGTCTTAGTCTTCATAAAATTTTTGGAGTAAAATGAAGAGAGTAAGAATTTAATTAAAACTAGTGGATTTAAAATTTGCAAAGAAGAAATTAATTCTTAACTTGTGAAAGCATAAAAAGATATTAAATTAATAATAAAAGGAAAAGATTGAATGGCGCAACTGCCATTGTGGCTCTAATAAAAAGGGGAAAGAAGGGAATAATAAAAATTAGGAAACTAAGGAATAGGGGGAAACATAATAAGGGAAAGAGGGGAACTTATGGTAAAAAGCAAGGTCAACATAGTAAGAAATCTGTAATTAAGAACCTTCTAAAATGAATTAAATTAGCAACTTCATTTTAGGGAAAGTATTTAAACCTGAAAGGGAATCTAGGAACACCTAGGAGTAAATTTAGGAGGAACTCTAGGTGGGTGAGGGAATTGAGACAATTAATAAATTTAAAGAAAATAATTATTGGAGAAAAGAGGGTGTAGCGCACCTTTTCAGCTACCATGGCTTATTCTCTCTTAAAAGAAAACTTTAACACCACTCAGTACATAACTCATACATGTATTATAAATCCCATGCATTTAAACAAATAAACACATTCTACATAGAGTATTCATATGAGTTACTGCCATAATTTAACAATCAATAGCGTTTCATACTAATTCATATACACAGCGGAAATCATGATAACATAAATAGTAGAGTCATGCAAAACGTGATTAAAACGTAATCAGATACTTATCTTTTAATGGTGGTAGAATCCACCAACCAAGTGCAGGCCTTCCACGAACCTCCTGGCCTTAGACCACACTACTCATCATCTCAGCAGTGGGTCACCCCTGAGTTGGGACTAAGCTCCACCCCGAGACAAGGAATCCTAGGTTAGGCCGAGGTTACAGGGAAAATAGTACACAGCCACAGGAAGGAATTCTCTCCCACGAACCACCCACACTCAATGCCCATAGACCTCATTCCCCACATGCCTGTTCCAGCCCAGGAGTATATGCCTTCTCTGTCACCTGGATAGTCCTTTGACTGCTAACCTCCCTTGCCTTGGGTTACAGCAACAAATCGGACTGGAAGTCTATGGGCTTTGTGGCAGCTACAGGTTTCCTTCTAGGAGTTCTCTCCTTCCTCTGCGCACTCTCTTGCCTAGAGGGAGTCACTCCCAGGTCTATCAACCTGTTCTTCCAACTTCAACCACCTCTCTCACCTGGAGAGAGTGTTGTACACACTGGCCAACAAGTCACACAGGATCAACAACTCTGGATTCTCAGGTATGCGTGACGAGTCATGCACACAGGGGTTGATGCAGACTCCCTGGTTTAGAACAGAGAAGGGAGTACTAGCTTTTTTGAAAAAACACAGACTCCTTCCCAAAATCAACATAGGCTTCTCATTCCGAGAATGCACACACCAATTTTCTTAGAGACAAACACACACTTTTGAATCATAGGGACGCACGAAGGTTCTCTACATGAGTCGGGTTGGTCGTACTATCCAAGGCTCCGTACGCGTTCAGAAAATCAGGTCGAATGGAGGAGGAACCCTTCTCATGGCTCACCCTGGCCATTTTATTCACATGCGTCAGGGTTGACACTTGCCACCTATGGAACTGCATGCATTCCACCCACACGCATCACCCTTGTACATCCTCCCCTTGCTAGAAACTTAGGATAAAACACAAATGGCACATGTTCTTTTGGAATAATAGTAAAATAATATTCCCAGGCTTAAGCCCCCTAGGCTTATCCCCCAGGATCAACACTTAGTCCCTTTCCCACCTTCCAACCCCTAATTACTTGCCCACTCTGTGGATGCTCAGTCAACCTTCACTCATTCATCGTGGTCGGTCTACACCTAGCGGTGTTTACAACTTTATTAAATGTTTTTGCATATATACAAGTACAAAATCAGGCCCTGGACCTCCAAGCCTTAGGCTCTCTGGCCTAACAATCACATAAGCCCACCGGCTTATACAAACTTGGCTCACCAACCTATAACATATATTTACAATTCATTTCATACATCAGATTTACAACTGGGCTCGGCCTTGGGGACATTATAGAGGGGGATGGACGACACTTGTGCGAAGGAGAATATTTAGAATATTTTTATTAAAACTTAATTTAAATGTGATTTAGGGAAAGTTGGAGGTTCTAAAAACTCTGTAAAAGAAAGGGAAGATGAGGAAGAAGGGGATCGGTTGTTAGCGTAATGTTACGCTGTCGGAATTGTGACTTGACTAATTACTTGTGGGGAGTTGGGATTTTCCAAATCGGATAGGAGTGGTAGCTCAGCCTTGTGAGGCGAGATGGGAGCTAGACATACCATCTGGAGAGTGTGTGGCCCCTTTGCAGCTCAGGGGGATAAGGGGGAAGCAGAGTACCCCTAGCGATTGGTTGGGAGGTACCGGTGAGGTCTCGACGGTCGACAAGATTTTCGAATTGATTTTTGCGTAGTATTAGTTCAACGCTTTTATACTTTAGTTAAAATTTCTTGTATTATTTTCAAATTGATCCACTTGAAACAGAATTTAGTTGAATATTTGTTATTAAATCTGGACTTGTATTCATTTCAGATCGATCATCTTGGTAACAAAATCGAATTCTAGTTAAATACCATAATTGACTAATTTGTTCTTTAGAATCATCTCATTGAAAAAAAAAAAAACCTGAATGTAACAAGTTTATGTATATCCATATTTTTACCTTTTACGTTACAGGTCAGGTTGGAATTAATGTTTAAAAAGTTAATGTTTCTTATTTGCAACTATTCAAATAACATATGAAGTCTACTCTCCAAACTAATTCAGTTTTCATTTTTTTTCCAATGGGATAAACGAAATAACGAGATAATATGGTTAACTAAGTGCCCTTGCCTTAACATAAATAGCTGGATAATTGCGATACTGATGGTCTTGTTAATGCCATGATTATTTCCATATTTGCTGCATTAATTGTCATTATCTTGAAACATGTTCGTTATCATTACCAAGTTATTGTAATTTCGAAATGTAATGGTGTGGTCATTTATGGTAAATGACGTTGCAGTTTTATTGTTATTGATAATAAATAAAATATTGGTGATTGTAATTCATTTGCAAGATTTTCGTAACGTAAAATGTAAAGTGATTGTCATGTATGGTAGGGGTTATTGTAGTTTTGTGGTTTTTAGATAACATATGAGATGTTTTGTAATTGTAAATTATGGTCGAGATATTGTGATATAAAAGTATGGTTGTTATTATTTTACGGTAATGAATTTTTGCGCAAGGCTAAAGCAAGTCAGTGTTAACGCCAGAGACATTACCCTTAACCACTAATGAATGGTCTTAATTTCGAACTTATTGTTAATTCCCTTTACATATTGATTTAGATTCTTCCTTGATGCCCTTATGCACTTGGGACATGCGAAGACGGGCTCGTCATGGAGGTTGGAATAGACTCTGTAAATTCCCTTGCTTGCGGTATAAATGGTCATAGTCTTGAAATTTGATTTAATTTACACCTCCCATGCATTACTGAAACGAGTAATTTAATGAGTTATTAATAATTCACTGTCGCCTTTTTGCCTTAATATAGATAACCTTGTTGACTGTGATTTGATGGTTGTGTCTTTATTATTGGCTTAGTAGGCTTGGTCTTATTGTGTCGAGTGGGATGTAGACACCTCCATGTTCCTCAGAACAGTCGCCAGCCCTAAGACCTTAAATGGTTAAAATTGATGGGAACTTGGGCTTGAGTGTTGCTTATGTGTCTTGGAGGTCCTAACCATTCTAGGGTAGGATGGATGGGTAGTCAGTCTTATTATTCGTCGATTGATAGTCGTTCCTTTCTTGCATATGTTTATGTGCATCTTAGATCTTTATGATTGATATCGCAGTTGCATGTGTCATGATTTGTCGTCATGTGGCGGCGCAGAGTTTAATGTCTTGTTACCCTTGTACACACACACTTTTAAACAAAAATAAATTTGCACTTGTTATAAGAGGTCGTCGGCGTAACGAGGAGGGTCATTACAGACAATTCAGGGGGGGCATACAAATTTTGTAAAACATAAATGATGTCACTGTACCAAGATGAATCCAAAAATTTATGGCTTACCTGAGGAGGGGCTCCTTCTTCTACATCTTGTGAGAGATAAACAACTAAATTTACTCCCAATAACTTGAAATTCGATTGAATCATCATTTGAGCAAAGCCTTGTTCTTTGATCAATTTTGTAGGTTTAATTTCTACATCATATTTCAATAAACCTGCAATCCACTTACATCTCTTTCCCTCAGGATCAGGTTGAGTCAAGATATCTTCACAACACTATTTGGAACATATGCAAGGACATGAGAATGTAATACATACACCATGAATTATTTCAAAGCATTAACTAAGGCATATGCTTGTTTTTCCATAATATTGTATTTGAGAGTTGAATATCCTAAAGACCTACTGAAAAAGGAAATAGGTTGTTCCTAGTTTTGATCATTTTTTTGCATTAACACTCCTACTATAGTGTGCTCGGAGGCAAAAGAAAAAACAATAAAATCCTTTGCAAAATCTGGGTTGATCAACACATGAGATTTGGTTAGAGCTACTTTCACTTCTTCAAAAGAATGTTTTGCATATGCTGTCCATTTTATTTCATTTCCTTTCCTCAACATATTCGTGATATGTTTTATTATTTCAGAAAGGTTAGGGATAAACCTTCTTAAAAAATTTACCCTACCTAAAAATGATTGTGCCTATTTTTTTCTCCTTGGAATGTTGATCTTTTGTATTGAAGCCACTATGTTAGGGTCAATTTTAATCCCATCTCTTGAAATAATGTGTCCCATGAGTTTACCTTCTTGCACAACAAAATTTGACTTTTTTGGGTTGAGAGAGATCCCAAATTTTCTGCATTTTTTAAACACATGTTCCAAACATTGTAAATTTTCACTGTAAGAAATTGAATACACAGTTATATCATCTAAGTAAATCACAATGAATTTATCTTTATCTTCATCAAATGCTATGTCCATAGCCCTCTATAAATTTTCCCCTACATTCATGAGTCTAAAAGGAATTTTAGCATACATGAAAGTTCCCCATGGGGTTGTAAATGGCGTCTTCTCTTGGTCATATGGGTGCACCATAACCTGGTTGTATCCATAAAACCCATCCAACATTGATATTCTCTGGGAGCCCACAATCTTTTGCAGGATGTGATCCATATTTGGAAAAGGATAATTGTCTTTAAGAGAAACTCTATTCAAATTTCTAAAATCTATACAAAGCCTTATTTCTCCATTTTTGTTTCTGATGGTACAAGTTTAGCTAGCCATTTGGAGAATCTCAAAGAAACAATTATCTTGGCATCAAATAACTTCCTTATATCTTTCTCGATGAGTGGCAACATGAGTGGATTTATTCTTCTTAATTTTTGTCTGAAAGGTTTCTGATCTTCTTTAATTGGTATTCTATGTTGAATGATTCTTTTATCATAAACCTTTAGGTCTTCATAACTCCAAACAAACACATCAGAAAAATGTCTCATTAATTCAAGATATTTCTTCCTGTGTTCAGAGGATAGGGACTTAGATAACTTGACAATTTAGGTTCATTATTAGTCCCTATATTAAAATCATCAACCTCATCTTCATTTGGAATTACCCTAGCATTTTTGGACACATCATTTTCATCAAATCATTTTTCAAGAGGTGCAAGACCCTTTGGAATTGTATTGTTCTTTTGTTGGATAATCTCCCTTCCTGCTATCTGATTTACATACCCATCTAAAAATGATACAAGATTTTCATTTTCATCTTTATCATAAAAAGTTTCTTCCTCAATTTGAACATTTTCATATTCTTCTTTCGACTGCAAAAATATGATAATTTGTTTGTCATCTTCAAATACTTTCCAGTGTTTGACATTATCTGGAATACATGGCCTGTGTTTTACTTCAATTTCATATTTCTTGTTGCGATAAATTGGAATTTTAAAAATGCTTGTTGATGTAGCAAGATCACATGGAATACAATTTTTTTCCCATGGTACCACTGGAATGTTATATTAAGAAAAATATTCAAGCAAATCCAGGACCAAATTCCTATAGGTTCTCATTCTAGGATGCTTTTTTTGATATGTACCTTTAATCTGGTTGATTATAAGATCAAAATCACCATGCACATATATCTTCTTATATTTCAAATCCTTTAAAACCCCCAATCCAAAAATGAGAACTTCATATTCAGCCATATTATTGGTGCAATCAAAAGCCAATTTATAAGAACACAATTTTGAAGAAGTATCAGGTGAAATGATCCAAACACCAGATCCTTCTCCCTCTTTGCTGATTACTCCATCAAAATCTATATTCCACACACATTCATCCTCTGCATTTTTTATTCTGAAACTAATTTCTTTTTCCGATTCTTTGAAACAATCTAATCATCTTCTTCCAAAGATAAATCATTATAGAAAATAGAAGATCCAATGTCAGTCTCAATTGAGTAAATATGATGATTGTTGGGTTTATCATTGATTCTCACCATGTATTTCAAATGAAACTCCTTCTATAACCTTATGTATTGACTGAAGACTGGTACTGTAGCATAAGACATTTCCATTTGCAAGGTACCCTTGAGTTTATCATCCCATGATCTTGATAGTAACATTCCAAATTTAGGAGGAATTTCTGCAACAACTACATCCATTATCATAGTTTTTAATGGGATCTGAGCTAAGGTTGTTGGGTATGTGTTATATTCTTTTCACGAGTAGTAGTGTCTGAGCGCCTGTGCTGGGCGCGCAGGGGGGTTCGGGGGCAGCGCCCCCGAATTTTTTTTTTTTGGCCGACATATTTTCGCCAGTTTCGGGCCGACATATTTTTGCCGGGCCGACATATTTCCGGGACGACATATTTCTGGGACCACATGATATTAGGTGGTTTTTCGGCACATGGTTTTCTATTTCCGGTTAAGGAATTAGGGTTTTGGACTAATCCAGGTCATTGGGTTAGGGTTTTGGATGCCGCTGACTCCTATATGTATATTGTATTGTAAACAATGTAACACAATGTATCAATATAATATATGTTGGTTTTCTCGGTTTGGGTTTCCAGGTGAAAAATCTCTGTGTAATGTTTGTATTTGCCATTGTATATTTTCTGTTCTTTTCTAAATATCAGTTTGCAGTAGATATTGTACAAGGTTAGAATTTACATTTGGTATCAGAGCTTTATTGGCTTCAAGGGGACGCCTTTGTCGTCAAGGGTTTGGCTCGGGACTGTGATAAGCCTTGTTACAGTGGGAGATCTGCGGTATTGTTTTTCAGGTAAAAAGAAATGGCAAGCAATTCGAATATGGAGATCGAGAAGTTTAATGGGAAAATCTTTGAGCTGTGGAAGCTCAAGATGGAAGATCTTTTGGTGGAGAGAGATCAGTGGATCGTGGTAGATCCAGGTACGACACCTATAGGAACTTCTGCAGATGACTGGAAAAGGATGGATCGGAAGGCAAAGAACACAATTCGACTGTGTCTCTCCGATTCAGTATTACTGAATGTGTCAGAGGAAGCTACAACCAAATATTTATGGGAAAAGTTGGGGAAGTTGTATCAGTCTAAGTCCCTGGTAAATAAACTATTCCTGAGAAATAAGTTGTATAACTTGAGGATGAGAGATGGAGACTCGGTGGCAAAGCATTTGAACGCCTTCAATACTGTGGTAAGTCAGTTAGTATCTGCTGATATTAAAATTTCAGATGAAGATAAATGTATCAGTTTGTTGTGCTCTTTACCAGACTCGTGGGATAGTCTGGTTATGGCCATAGGTAGTAATACAACTTCTTTGAAGTTTGAAGAAGTGGTCTCATCCTTGTTGTCGGAGGAGATGAGACGAAAGAATATGGAAGGACATAGCACAAATGCATTATTTG
>ML782378.1:186448-208454 GCA_009831015.1 Picea engelmannii | reverse complement strand
TCCAGTCATCTGCAGAAGTTCCTGTAGGTGCAGTACCTGGATCTACCGTGATCAACTAATCTCTATCCACCAAAAGATATTCCATCTTAAGCTTCCACAACTCAAAGCTTTTCCCATTAAATTTCTCGATCTCCATCTTCGAATTGCTTGCCATTTCTTTTCACCTGAAAAACAATACCACAGATCTCCCACTGTAACAAGGCTTATCACAGTCCCGACCCAAACCCTTGACAACAAAGGTGTCCCCCTGAAGCCAATAAAGATATGATACCAAATTTAAATTCTAACCTTTTACAATGTCTAATGTAAACAAATATTCAGAAAAGAATAGAAAAGATACAATGGCAAATGCAAACATTACACAGAGATTTTTCCCCTGGAAACCCAAACCGGGAAAATCAACATATATTATATTCATACATTGTGTTACATTGTTTACAATACAATATACATATAGGAGCCAATGGCATCCAAAACCCTAACCCAATGACCTGGATTATTCCAAAACCCTAGTTCCTTAACCAGAAATAGAAAACCATTGGCAAAAAACCATGTGCCGAAAAACCACCTAAATATCATGTCGTCCTGGAAATATGTCGTCCTGATGCGAAAAAAATTTCGGGGGCTCCACCCCCCTGCACCCCCCCTCTAACCCCCCTACGTGCCTGGTGCAAACACTTAAACACTACTACTCATGCAAAGAATATAACACATACCCAACAATTTCATTATGAAGAGTTACATTATGGATATTCAGGATAACATAAAAATGAGTCACATCATCATCTTTGCCAATTTCTTCAACCCAGGGACCAAATAAAATAGCATGATGATCATCTTGTTTATTAAGGGTGTCTGAGGTCTATTCCATTTTTAGCATCTTTACAATCTGAATTTTGTATTCCATGTTTATGATCAACTCATTAAACGATACAAAAATCTCTATCTTTTTCATTTCATTTTCAAAATTAAAGGAGGGTTAAACTTTTTCTACTTCCTTAAGAATTGTTTCTTTTCTTACCTTTAGAACAACTCTAGGAGGATATTCTTTTACTCTAGGAGGATCTTATTTCCGTTTTCTTGTATCCTTCTTTGGAAAAACTCTTTCTTGATGAATAGAAGAGGGAAAGTCAACTCTAGGATCCTTTGGAGTACTGGGTACAACTTTCTTATTTCTAAGGTTATATTGTTTTTGGAACTCCATATTGGAATTATGATACCCTTTCATGTAATCATCTTTCTCCTTTAATTCCTCATATTGCATAAAAATATCATGTTCTTATTTAGTTAAGTAAACTTGTGACCCTTCTAGGCCAAAACAATGAATATCTTTAGGAGGTTCTTCAAACAAATCTGCAACATAATTATTTTGCAAAGGAGGTCTAATTGGATGATCAGTTGAAATCCTTTGTTCTCTTTGTCTTATCTAGGGAACTAGAGGTCTCTCAAAATTTTGATTTATGTCTTGATGGTCATGAGGTCTATCATCCAATGATAATTTTTCTACCAATTTTTCCATAGTCCTTACCATTAAGTCAAAATTTTCATTTGAACCTTGAGAAGTAGAAGGTAGTGTTTCTTCTTTAGATTTCTTTCTATCAACTTCTATTTGGAGCTTGATCTTACCTGATGCAGCTAAATTGACTTCCACTTTGATTGCATCCTTCATCATATTAGTTAGAGATGTAGACCTTCTTTCTCTTAGTAATATAGTAAATTCACTTTCGAATGCATTAGCATAATGGAGTTGAGAAGCTCCTGGGGGAAGCTTTACTTGATCAGGAATGGAGTTATAGACCTTCATGAATCTACTAGAAAACTCATGTACTATCTCAACAGGAAGTCTTTTTAAATGGCTATATTGTGTCAATAACTGCAAAGGATTTTTCTTACTTCCCTATATCCCAAGAAAAATGTTTCAGAATTTTCAAAATTAGGAATGTTATTTGCTAGGAGGGATTTAAACCATTTTCTAACTGCTCCTGAAAAACTTTGTGCGAATAATCTTGTCTTAAAACCTTCATCATCTACTTCTTCAATATCTATGAAATCAATGAATCTATCTATATGTTGTTTGGTAGTCACATCTCCTTCTTCATCAAACTGTTTTATTCTCTGAGCATAGTTTTGTGGTAGATCATGAAGTACAATAGGGAGGACTAATGGGAAAAATATTGCTTCCATAAATCTAGGAGGAATTTGACCTGACTCTATGATCTTACTGGGAATTACTACAACTTGGATAGGAACAACATGAATAAAGGTTTGAAATTTATTTTCTAAAACTTCAGTCACATCCAATTCTGACTTAGATCTAAACAAGGAATTCTCAAATTTAATATCAAATTCAAAGTCATCGATTCTTTTTACTCCACCTTTAGGAAATGATGAAACTCTATCCAAAAAAATACCTAATTGAGTTTCTTTTTTGTTGATTTTGCAAAAAATTCCTTCTAGGTTGTCAATGGTTTGTGGTGGATCTAGATCTAGATGATTCCTTGTGTATTATCTTTGGGTAGCCAGGATTCTGTAACAAGATTTATATTCAAAAATTGATCTTCAAATTTGGAGTCGCCAGAGTGAAATATCATCCAAATATTTATCCAGTTCACTGTCACTCTCAGGAACCAGTTTTAGAAATTATTGTCATTTTCCCAAGGAATATTTCACCTTCGATCCCCGACAACAGTGCCAAAATGTTGGATCTCTATAATTTCCTTGGCTGAGGAGTAAATAGATACAAGAGTAACCTCAAACCAACTTAGAGCTGGAATCTAGCCCTTCCAACCAGAGATGAATCTCTCTCTTCAAATCAACCACTGAAAGGATTGGTTTGGTTTAACTCAAAGACTATATCTCTAAGATAAATGAATTTATAGGATTGGTGGCAATATGGACATAAAATACATTGGGCTATGGAGTCACTAAAGTCAAAGTCAATAAAAACTTGTTGGATGCCTGGTAGATTTAAGAAAGGACTAAAAATAGGCAAGATAAAAAACAATATTTTAAGCCAAATAAATATATTGTAGAAAACATGTTTACAGAGAAGACAATAGTCCTTTAAGGCATCTATCAAGCATGGATCTCAAAGAAACTATAGTAGAAGTACAATTCAAACTACATGCAATAGAGCATCTGATAAAGATGAATTCTGATACATATATTTCATATCAACATGGAGAATAAATCATACAATATCAAGTATAAAACATGAAAGTGAAAACTAAGGAATCACATACATAAAATATCACAATCAGATGTATCTCTGTGGTCAAAACTCAAGGACTTCTGATCTAACAATTTTTCATTAACAAGAAGGAAAACTTACAATATATTCAATAATATTCCTATACACACTTGTCAACCCTTTAGTTTCTGTGGCTTCCTTAATATATACAAAAACATATGTCTAAAGTATCAAATACAGATCTAACTATGATCCTACAATAGTGATAACAGTTTCACATAATCAACATGAGATCTTTAACAAACTGCTAAAAAGAAGGAGTCGACTTGAACTTTATTACAACAAATTTAATATGACAATAAATGAAACTCAAAATTTGCGACTTCCATTACTAATGTCCATTGGACATGGGTCAATACACTTGTCGAACCATTCAGGTTGAGTTGGAGGTGTTCTAGTCATTCTATCACTGTCATGCAGTAAATTCGCTACGCAACCACCATCTACAAGAAAATGCAGCAGAGTTGCGCAACAACTGGTGGTCCAATCAAGCCTATGGGAAATAGTGCCTCTTTGATAATATAATATGCTTATGTATGTAACCTTTTGCAAAAAAGTATTCAACATGGAAAAATTTAAAAAATGTGTCAAAAAGGTTTCAGTGGTTCAATTTTATGTTGCTTTAGCAAGCAATTTAAGCTTGTCCTTCTTTCCAATCTCCACCTACTGCGAACTTTGCTTGAGGGCCTTGTTCGCCCTCCTCAAAATGAGGTTTTGTTGATAAACAATCTTCAACTGTCTATGTAAAGGTAAGGTCCTTCTCACCATTGATGTTACTTTGTCTATTGCAGGTCCACAATCTCTTAAGTGTTCAACAAATTTCGTTTTGGATTTCTTATCTTCGTCCCTGAGTTGAAATATCATATTTTGTGCTTCTGTGAGATGTTTATTTAGCCTCTTGAAAGTGTGTTTTCCTTCATCATATTTATTTTTTGCTAGTTGATTCTGTGCTGGAATTTCCTTTTGATGCTGCAACTTCCTAGTTGCGGGCCTTTCTACTATCATAAGGGTGTCTTTCCTGGAAGCTTCTTCAAGAGACTTCCTCTTCAATTCTCTATTTTCATGTTGAAACTATGCTATAACAAAGTAAGACTCCTTCAACTGTCCTTGCAACTCCATAATTGAAATGTCTCTGTCATTTGAGAGGTTTTGTTGTATGAAGGTTTATGGAGTCTTACTAATTTCCTATGATGTATGTATAACAAGCATTCTCTTTGTTGCATATTTGGTGAGTGGTTTTCTAGGAATTTTGATCACTTTTGGAGAGAACTAGAGTTTCTTCCCTTTCTTTTTATCATGTTGAATTTATACTAGTTCTTCAGTCTGTTTTACCCTTTTCTTGACAAAACTCTCAGGGGTTGATGTTTCAGTTCTTTCTGCTGATGAGGGTGCATTTCTCAAACTTTGTGGAATGCCTAGGGAATATGATGTTATGCTTAATGAATTTAGAAAAGAATCCCAGTCTTGATTTATGTTTCTGAGTTATTCTATTATTAACAGTTTGATAAAATAAAAATGGAAGAGGATAGCAACTCCTTGCTACTTTCTTAGTTGTACTCTGTCAGCCATCGTTCCTAGAATTTTGAAAAGGTAATATGGCATATTCAAAGGCTTCTTACCAGTGAAGTGCATTAAGAGTCGGATATGGTATTTGTAAACCCTATTAAATCTCCCTTCACATGTGAAAAACCTCTGGATAAGTCTCAACAAATCACTATAACTTTCCAATAAAAACTCTCTAGGCATGGTAGCTCCGAATTTAGTATTTCTGATTTAGGCTTCAAAAACTCATGATGGTAAGAAAAATCCAATTGCATACCTTTGAACCACTATTCTTCATGAGCAGGGATTTCTGTAGCAACAACAATTCTATCTTCGGAAACCTACAGTTGGAGATTACCCACCTTGGCCTTAACGCCATCAAAATTCTATGCAAACTCTCATGCCACATGTTTGTTGTACCCCTGAAATTTTTCACAAATCCTGATGCAACCCACTTGTTCAAAGGATGCTATGATTGTTGGCTTAGCATTTACTAAATTTAAACCTTGTGGCTCGAACCTCACGAAATCACCACCTTTTACATTCTTTCTTCTACGTTTTGGAGTTGTCATGATGTTGGTCTGTGTCAACCTTTGGTGCAGCAAATGAAAAATAGTAACCTTTATGCAACAAAAGTAAACTTTGCATAGTGTGTAGCAATGAATAGAACTGGGACTCATGCGTAGAAAATGAGAGTAAGATATTTTGCGTAGAAACTAGTCGCAACGTCCTCTGCACCCTTTCTGCAGCAACAAACAACACATGGATTTGTGTGCAACAAATTTGGTCAGGAGGTTTTTAAATTTCAAGCGAAGAGAAACGATTTCTTGATGCTTTCTTTACCTATAGGGATGATAAATTTTAAAGATAACTCCATTTAAAATATGAATTATGCCATCATACCTCGTCGTACTTCCATACACAACATTGGTACGTTGTACAACAACTTGAATTGCACGATGATTTCTTGATGATGCCACATGTCCTTGATAGATTCAAATCCATGAAACCATTAGAAATTTGATAAGACTAACTCCAGTTGTCTTGAAACAACATCATGACCCTTTAGCAACATGAAAACCCACATCTTGGCAAAAAGAAAACCATAAGTTGCATGGTTAAAAAAAAAAACCTGACCCATGACAGACAAACCTATGACTTATGACTTAGGAAAAATCCTTCAATGTTCTTATTGGACCCAAGACATGACTTTATTCTATAATTTTATTTAAAACCTTAACAACCTATTTATAGGACACTAACACTAGGCACCCAGGTTATCAGAAAATTATTGCAGTTGTCAAGAGACAATATTATTGGTCATGCATGAAGAAAGAAGTGGTTGATTTTATTGCCAGGTGTTTGGAGTGTCAAAAGGTCAAGGTTGAGCATAGACACCCAATTGTTTTGCTACAACCATTTCCCATTCTTGAGTGAAAATGGGAAGTTGTAACAATGGATTTCATCATCAAACTTCCTAGAACAAACAAGAAACATGATTCTATCATGGTAGTGGTAGATAAGATTACTAAAGTTGTCCATTTTATTCTAGTAAATCTCACTCACAAGGAAATCGACACTGTTGATAATTATATGAGAGAAATTGTTCAACTACATGGTATACCCAAGACAATTGTGTTTGACAGAGATCCAAAATTTACATCAAATTTTTGGAAAGGATTATTCAAGGGATTTGGAACAAATATGAATTTTAGCACAACTTATCATCCAGAGTCATATGGGAAAACAGAGAGGGTGAATCAAGTGATTGAGAATATGTTGAGGATGTAAATGATGGATAAACCATCAAAATGGGAAGACTACCTACACTTGGTAGAGTTTGCTTGTAACAATGGGTACCAAGAATCTCTAAATATGAGCCCATTTGAGGCACTTTATGGAATAAAGTGAAACACATCGGTAAGCTGGGGAAACCTATAAGATAGAGCATTGGTTGGGCTAGATTTACTTAGGGAAATGGAAGAGAAAATGATGAAAACAAAACAGAATTTAAAGGATGCCCAAGACATAGAGAAAATTTATGTTGATAAGGCAGAACTCACAGATAATTTAAAGTGGGTGACTGTCACATACCCACTACGACAACCTAGATTTTTTTATCTTTTTCGTCTTTTCTTCGAGGGACAGAATCCCCGAATTTCTATGGGGCCTAGTGCAAACCATCCCTTCCCTTATCCTCCTCCATGTGATCGTTGGCTATGACCACAGGCCTTACCAAAAAGGCGCTTCCAGCTTTCGCGTTTTGGGATTTCTGTGTGCGAGCTCTCCCTAGCTACCTGTCCCCTTGAAGTGACGAAACTCGAAATGGGGTTAACGAGCTCCTTGGCTCCCCTTTTTCCTACTCCATGCGACCACCTCAGTGAACACACGCTAACACCAAATGGCACTACCAAAACTCAGTTTTTCGAGATTCTTGTTGCAAGGAACCCTTGTTCCTTCAATCCCTGAAACTCGAAAGCTCGGTATCATTCAGATCTATGGTCCAGATTGTCGACTTGATCAACGACCCGAATTAAATCTCGGCATTCTACCTTTTAGGATTTTGGCGGGGTATTCACTCCTATTTCCTCGATCTCCAGAACCCCGATGGATTTAGATATTTGCCACATGTCCCTACAAATGGATGGTCCAGATTCTTTCGGGACTCATCCTTCCTACCACAAGACCCTGTCCGGTGACCTAGGGCTCATCCACAGAGCACGTTAGGGTTTCATGTACTGGGATTTTGCGACTTGCGAAAATGAGGGGTCTTTCCCTTTGGTTTCTTGGGTGAGAAAACACCAAAACGTATTCACGCTAAACCGATTCAGGGTTTCGCATACTAGGATTTGACGATTGGCGAAAACGAGGGGTCTTTCCCTTTGGTTTCTCAGGTGCCAAAATGCCGAAAACTATTCACGCTAAATCGATTCGAGCTTTCGTATACTGGTATTTCACTACTGACAAAAACGAGGGGTCTTGCCCTTTGGTCTCCCGGGTGCCGAAACGTCGGAACCTGTTCATGCTAAATCGATTCGGGGTTTCGTAGACCGAGATTTCACAACTGGAGAAAACGATGGGTCTTTCCTTTTGGTTTCTCGAGTTCCAAAATGCCAAAACCTATTCATGCTAAACCGATTCGGGGTTTCGTAGACTGGGATTTTACAACTGGCGAAAATGAGGGGTCTTACCCTTTGGTTTCTCGGGTGCCGAAACATCGAAACCTGAGGGAACTACTCTTTCTTGTACAAGGTTTCCAGACTCAGATCACATGATCCTTCAGAGGGTTCTGGGGTAATTATCCCTAGGCTTGGTGACCTTACTGAAAATCCTTCCTAATTCACTGAGCTATGAACTCTGTGATAGGGGTAAAGTAAACTCGTGGGTTTACTATAACGGTAGTCTTTTCAAGGAACTCACTCTGGCTCTGGGATGTGAGGAAACTTCCCAGGAGGAGGTGCCTTCGGGAAATAAAACCAGGACATAGCGTGAGTCAAGTGGATGGAACAAATTTCAAGGGAACAAACTCGTATTCTGAACTTATTCATTCTATACATAAACCGATTATGGTCATATAAGTATAAGCATGCATCCATTATTTTCGATCAAAACACAAGGAAAACACTTCTATACAGAAACCATTTATGAGTTTATAAACATGAGCATGCGTCCAGGATATTCAATTCAAGATACAGGATATAAACACTTATCAGAAACACCAGGTGTGATGCGACTATTGAGAGGGGTGCTCGTTTCCACCCAATCGTAGGCTCAATGACTCTAGACAGATTTAACACTAGCCACCCCGAGCTAGACCACGATGCTTTAAGATTCGGTCTCCTACTTTTTGCTCAATGGAAGTCAACGATGAATGTTATTCTCCTTCTCCTCTACTCAAAACCACCCCGTATTTTCAGAGTTCCTCTAGTTTTTCTTCTGCGATCCCTGTCACGCATGTTCCCTTCTTTGTCCCCCACACTTCCTTTCTTGCCTTTTTCTGCAAGATTGCGTGTGGCGCAAATTCCCCTATCCTTGGTCAGGTCTGAGAGCTTCTACGGATGGGAGGTTTGCCCCCATCCCCTCATTAACTCTTGAGGAGCCTCCCCACCTACCATCTTGGCTGGTAATTCATTCGAGGTTCAGAGAGTTGCTTTGGTATTTGAGAAAGTAAAAACCAGTACAGTATTGGTTCGGTGGAATTTAATGCAACCATTCCAGGTCCCTTCCACCACCTCTCATTAGCCATCGTGGTCTCTTTTAGCGCATCCCCTCCCTAGCAGTTGTGCAACACATATTCATAACATAATTTACATTCATCGACCTTTTGTACAAAGGTCCATCAAATCTAACATTCACATCTTTGAGTTTGCCATAGTTCTTGGCCAATATAATTATTTTTACAAACTGGGGGAAACATGGTGTTACAATTTGATCAAAATCTGGACCAGGGGTCAAATTTTAGCTCAAAAATCAACATTCTCAGAATTGCCTCAAAACGAATGGTAACGTAGCCCTCGTTGTCATGAATCCAATGCAACTTGTTTTGTCTCAAACAGACATCGAGAGCGAGAGATATCGCGATCTGTCCGAATCGCCAAATAGGTAAAAATAAAGGATGCTGACTGGGCAGTCCGTACAAGATGATGTGGCAAAGTCCGTACATGATGATGTGGAGACCGTACAATGACGTGGCATGTGGTGACATGGCAATCATCTGTTGGTTGACAATTGGATGAATGGGAAGTTGACATGTGGCACTGTTTGGGGCAAGTGATTGGGTGCCACGTGGCACCCCGGTATTTGTTGTTGTTGTTGTTTGTTAAAATTATTGGCGTCCGTGGGGTTCGACCCCCGGACCTCCCCACCGCATAACGTTTTCACAAAATCCGACCAACCAATGGGCTATCATTTGTACCTTGTTATATATATGCAACAAATTATATTTCAAATGAAATGTTTGTATGGTTTAGGCCGCGACCGGGCCGGGGCTTAGCCCCAGCCCTTGGTCGCGTGATTTTACATATGTGACCACGGTTTTATCCTATGGTATGCGTGCATGTTTCATATATGGTTCCAACGATTATGTAACCAAATAACTTCCACCAAGTGTGACTTCATTATTTTCTATGGGGCAGAGCCCCATTTTAAAACGCGCGTGGTCCCATG
Source organism: Picea engelmannii (assembly GCA_009831015.1). Classification (NCBI taxonomy): domain Eukaryota; kingdom Viridiplantae; phylum Streptophyta; class Pinopsida; order Pinales; family Pinaceae; genus Picea; species Picea engelmannii. The sequence continues at coordinate 198,496 of ML782378.1, read as the reverse complement.
GACTCATATGCCCAACGGCTTGACGGTTGGGGGTTTTAGTTTTGTTAATGGTTTTACGGTTTGCATTGTTTTACGGTTGTGCATGTGTGCTAAGTTTTCATGCTTTAAATTGCGTGTGTGCTAGGTTCAAGCACACAAAGGTGCGTTTTGGCGAACCAGAGCCAACAAGCTTGAAGGAAGAGAATGGCAGGAGGCCTATCTTTCTCATTTTTTGGCCGATTGAGGTGTCGTAAAAGCCCAGCTAGGGGTTTTTGGACGTCTTGAATCCATTGGCACTATTATCAAGGCCATTTGAAGACTTCTTTTATACGTTTTTAACCATTGAAGTTTCAGCAAGCTCCAGGGAGCTTGAAGCCCTCATTGATTGAGGACATGTTTTGGTGAGCCTATGTTTGTTTTCTGTGATTGAATAAACATTTTTGGCTAATTGTTATTCTATGAACACATTGGGATAGGTTTCAGAGGATTTTGAGGAATTTTACAGGTGTTTTTGCTAAAGAGAAGCTCAGGGAAGCTTATGGCCACATGTAGAAGAGGTCATGCCCGGATGAGCCATGATCCGTTTTCAGAGTTTTATTAGTCATTTTGGGGGTTTTTATGTGTTCTGATCCCAATGGTACAGTCTGTTTTTCCATTGGAGTTGAGCAACATATTGTAAAATAAATTTTGACAAATTAATCCCAGAGAGCCAAGTCGATTGATGGAGGCTCAAGGAGATGTAGCCCGGAGAGGGGTGAACTCCTTTATCATCTTGTTCTTGTTGTGAGTTTGATGGTTTATTTGATGCAAGTTATGTTTCTGTGTATTTATTGAAAGTACATATTTAACCATTTAAAATAACATATCCTCACACATAAGCATTTACAAGAAGATACATAAATTTGGCACATAAACTATTTTGCATATTTTAACACATGAAGCAAGGTCCTATAAAGTTTATTTTAATGAAGTAGAGGGTGCTTGCATAGCATAACAAGTCAGCCTTCTATTTTCAGATCACAATTCCCTCCCCCTTAAAGGAACATCGTCCTTGATGTTTTATCTATCAATATGACATGTATGTATAGAAGTAAACAAAATCGGATATGCATGTTTCATGGCATATTCCATTTCCCATGTAGCCTCATTTGGGCCAAAATGTTTCCACTGCACCTTGACTTGTGCAATGGTTTGGTTCTTGAGTGGGGTTTGCTTTCTGTCCAGTATGCATTCAGGTTCTGGTAGGAATTCTCCCTCCAGTTTCACTTGGATCACAAACCAGTCAATTATATGATTAGAATCGTGTACATATTTCTTCAATAATGAAACATGGAAAACATTATGTGCTTTTACTGTGGGAGGAAGTGCTAGCCTATAGGCTACAGGTACCACTCTATCTAGAACTTCAAAGGGTCTACAATACCAAGGTGCTAACTTTTCACAAGCTCCCATCCTTGGGGAACTCTTCTTGGAACTAACTCTGAGATATACATGGTCTCCCGTCTTGAATTCTCTTGGAGTTCTCTTTCAGTCGACGTAAATTTTCTATCTATTCTGAGCGACCTTTAGATTTTGTTTTATTTAAATCACTTGTTGTTCCATTTCTTTCAACATGTTGAGTCCAATAGTAACTCTATTTATTGGATTACTCCAATTGACTGGAGTGTTTCATGGTCTACCATAGAGGACTTTGAAAGCACTCATCTTCAGGGATTCTTGGTAGCCGTTATTGTAGGCAAATTCCACCAGTGGCAGGTAATATTCCCAGTTTTTAGGTTGATGCATTACATGCATTCTTAGCATGTCTTCTAATATTTAGTTCACTCTTTCCGTCTGTCCATCGGTTTGAGGATGATAGGTTGTGCTAAACAATAATTTGGTCTCTAGACCAACCATCAAGGATTTCCAAAAGTTGGAAGTAAATTTCGTGTCTCTGTCAGACACGATATTTTTAGGCATACCATGTAGTCTAAATATATCCTTCATGAATATGCTGGCAATATCTATTGCCTTGCAAGTCGATTTGACGGGGATAAAATGGGCGGACTTGATCAATTTATCCACCACCACCATTATGGCGTCATTCTTCCTGGTCGAGGTTGGTAATCCGGTGATGAAATCCATGGAAATGGTTTCCCATTTCCATTCCGGGATTGGTAGAGGTTGTAATAATCCTGCTGGGTGTCAGTGTTCTTCTTTAACCTATTGGCATTCTAGGCACTTAGCTAAATAGTTAGCTATGTCTTTCTTTAACCCAGGCCAATAGAATTGCTTCCTAGTGGCTGTGATCATCTTATGATATCCTGGGTGACCAGTATATGGTCTTTTATGTAGTTCATCCATTATGAACCTCTTCAAGTCATCACAATATGGAATATAGAATCTGTTTATGTAAGTTAGCAGACCTCCATCTATCATCTAGTAGCCTTCATACTTTATCCCTGTGGGTTCTTACTCCAGGTACGAGGTCACGGTCTAGAAGAATGTGTATGTTTCTTGTGCATTCCTGACTCTTTCTTTGACATTCATCTCCCAGGTGCTCACCACTGCTAGGTGAATTGTTTTCATACCTCTGCTAAGGGCATCAACCACCTTATTTTCCTTTCCTTTAACATGTTTAATTTCAAAATCAAACTCTCTAAGGAGGGCCATCCACCTAGCTTGTCTGGCATTGAGCTTTGGTTGGTCAAATAGATATCATAATCCACAATGGTCGGTCATAAGTACAAATTTCCTTCCCAGGAGGTAATGCCTCCACATTTTTAAGGCGTGCACTATGGCAACCAACTCTAGATCATGGGTCACATAGTTGACTTCGTGCTCATTCAATTTTTGGGATTCATAGCAGAATACACTTCCTCCTTGCATAAGGACTCCTCCAAGCCCTTCCTTACAGGCATCTGTGCACATGAGGAAGTCGGTTTCGAGATTGACAATCTTCAACACAGGTGCCTGGGTCAGTAGATGTTTTAGGGATTGAAATCTTTCTTCACATTCTTGTGTCCACGTGAATTTAGTTCCCTTCTTCTGGAGGGCAGTGATTGGACAACCAATCTTGGGGAATCCTTTTATAAACCTACTATAGTATCCTTCTAAGCCCATAAAGGATCTGATATCTAAAACGTCCTTTGGGGTAGGCTATTCCATGATAGACCTGATCTTTTCAGGGTCTATTGCTACTCCCTCTTTAGATATGACATGGCCCAAGTAATGTATTTGCTTCTGGAAAAAGTCGCACTTGCTAAATTTTGCATAGAGTTGATGTTCTCTTAGCACTTGAAGCACAAGTCTAAGATGTTCCTCATGTTCCTCTCTATTCTTGGAGTAAATTAATATATCGTCAATAAAAACCAATACAAATTTGTCTAGGAATTTGCTGAGCACATTGTTCATCAAACACATAAAAGTGGTAGGGGCATTAGTTAATCCAAATGGTACTACCACAAACTCGTAGTGACCATATCTCATCCTGAAGGCAGTTTTGTGGATGTATTCACCCTAGATTAAGACTTGATGGTATTCAGATCTCAAGTCAATCTTTGAGAAGATGGAAGCACTTCCCAATTGATCAAACAAGTCATCAATCTGGGCTAAGGGGTACTTGTTCTTTATGGTTACCTTATTGAGTTTTCTATAATCTATGAACAGTCGGAGGGTACTATCTTTCTTTTTCACAAACAGGACTGGTGCTCCCCATGGAGACACACTGGGCCGGATATAGCCTTTGTCCATCATTTCTTTTAGTTGTAATTTAAGCTCAACTATCTCGGGTGTGCTCATCCTGTAGGGTGTCCTAGACACTGGCACCACTCCTGGTGCAAGTTCTATCGAGAAGTCAATGTCCCTTCTCAGAGGTAGACCCGATACCTCTTTCGAAAATACATCTCTATATTCTCTTAGTGTGGGGTGGTCTTTGAGGCTTGGTTTGTCATCTTCAACTGATTCCAACACCTGTATCGCATATAGTGGACATCCCTTTCTGCAATACTTTCTCATTTGAAGGGATGATATTCGCCTCACCGAGACAGGTTTTTGGAGCCCTTGAAGGGTTATCCTTCTTCCTTCTTCACTTACACATTCTAAGGTTTTATGGTAACAATCTAATATGGCTTTATATGTGGCTAGTTAGTCCATACCAATCAACAGGTCATACGATCCTAGGGGTAGTATGTTAAGGGTTTCTTGGGTGGGGAATTCACCCATAGTGAATTGGCAAGCTGGTATGACCTCCACTACCTTTCTTTTGGTGCCAGTGGCTAACTATAACAACCATGGCTTGGCATGTTTATGTGGCTGTAATTTACACTTATCAACAGCCTTAGGGGCTATATAACTCAAATTTGAACCAGGGTCAATTAGAATAGACACTAGATGGTTGGTGATCATACCTTCCATCTCCACCACTGAAGCTTGATGGTCAACTTGTTTATTATCAAAGGCTGCATAAATTTGCAGCACACTCCTAGCCACGTCATTGACGATGGTAGATTCTTGAACGTTGTAAATTCTCCAACTATTCTGTTGTCGGTGCGGGCAGTCCCTCAGTAGATGTTCTTCTCCACAACCCCAACATTTCAAGGGTTCTTTCTTCGGGTTATCAATCTTTCTTGGGGTAGATCCAAAAGGTTTATTTCTTCTCTGGGAGAGGAAATTCTGTTGGTGTACACTTCGGGTTGGGAAGCTCATCCTTGAGTCCTTTTTATAGTTTTTAAATCTTGGGGATTTAAACCCCTTTTTCTGGAGTCTCGGACTATTCTTCTGCTTCCAACCTTCAAAAGGTTCTATTTGATGCCCAAGCTATTCATAACAATATCTTGCCTTTCGAATAGTGTCTTCTAAGGTCTTTGGCTCGTCAAACTCAATCCTATTCTGATAGTCCTTAGGTAGTCCACTGATGAATCATTGCACCTTTTCCTTTTCTTCTTTTATATAGGGTACGTACCTCAACAACTCAAGGAATCTGTTGACATATTCCTCTATGGTGAGTTGTCCCAACTTGAGTTCATAGAATTCTTTAGTCTTTTCGTCGAAATACTTTTCCGACAGATACTTCTTCCTAAAGTATTTCTCAAACCGTTCCCAAGATAGGTCTTCTTCGTGAATCCCTTTTATGTTCTTAAGGTCTTCCCACCAAATGGAAGCCTTCCCATTCAGGTTGAAAGTGGCTACTCAGGCCTTCAAGTTTTCCGAGAAGTCATGGAATCTGAAATACTTCTTTAGTCCAAGCAGCCAAGCCTCCACTTCCTCTCCCTTCTTTATTTCACAGTTGAAAGAGGGTGGTTTGGCCTTCTTGAATTCTTCAAGATTATGATTTTTGGAATGATTTCACTTCTTTCATTTTCTTCGGGAATAAGAACTAGTTATGATACTAGAAGATCCCTCCAAGTTGCCAGTTTCCTTTCCAGAGGAATCGTTCGACGCTTGTCCCTTATCTCTGGGGTGGACCTTTCTCGAGGCACTCCTCCCAGTGTGGCCACTTAAAAGACCATGTTTCTGTATCCTAGGTGAGCTTTGACTTCTCTTTGTCTGTCGTTGGTCCACGTGACTGGTGTCAGGTCCATGCTGCAATTGGCTTTGTATGTTGGATAAGATCTACAACAAGACTGCATTAATCTCCGTTTTATTTTCTTGCTCTTTTATCAACCTCTCGTTATCGGCCTTGCAGCTCTATAGTTCGACCATGAGGCTCCTCACAGTCTCAGCTAGATATGGAGGGGTCTCCACCGCTCTCCTTTTGTCAGACTCTTCGTCTCTATTGTGGGAGACATCCCCCACTTCGTGGTGCATCACCATTCTATGTGTCTGTGGTTTCCCATAGTTGATCATCCGCTTGTTGTGCAATAAAAACACTTGTTTCTAGTCAACATTATATTCATTCGCAATCAACACATAATTCATATTTTTCAAATGCATACACATAATAGGAATTTTCATTCTTAACTTCGGCTTTTGATAAAGGGGGTTAGGATAGAGATTTACTCCTTTTAAGAGTACTTCAAATGGAGTTTCTGCGCAACTCGTCCATGAGCACAAGCAAGCCAAGTGTTTTAACCATGCTCTAATACCAATTTGTCACATACCCACTACGACAACCTAGATTTTTTTGTCTTTTTTGTTTTTTCTCTGAGGGACAGAATCCTCGAAATTCTATGGGGCCTAGAGAAGACCATCCCTTCCCTTATCCTCCTCCATGTGATCATTGGCTATGACCACAAGCCTTACCAAAAAGGCGCTTCCATCTTTCATGTTTCGGGATTTCTGTGTGCGAGCTCTCCCCAGCTCCCTGTCCCTTTGAAGTGCCGAAACCCGAAATGGGGTTAACGAGCTCCTTGGCTCCCCTTTTTCCTACTCCATGCAACCACCTCAGTGAACACATGCTAACACCAAATGGCACTACCAGAACTTGGCTTACGATATTCTTGTTGCAAGGAACCATTGTTCCTTCAATCCCCGAAACCCGAAAGCTTGGTATCATCCGGATCTGTGGTTCAGATCGTTGACTTGATCAACGGACCAGATTAAATACAGGCATTCCACCTTTCAGGATTTTGGCGTGGTCTTCACTCCTATTTCCCCAATCTCCAGAACCCGGACGACTTTAGATCTTCACCATGTATCCCTACAAATGGATGGTCCAGATTCTTTCGGGACTCCTCCTTCCTACCACAAGACCCTGTCTGGTGACCTAGGGTTCATCCACAGAGCGCATCGCGGTTTCGTGTACTTGGATTTCATGACTTACGAAAACGAGGGGTCTTGCCCTTTGGTTTTCCGGGTGCCGAAACGCCGAAACTTATTCACGCTAAACCGATTCAGGGTTTTGTATATCGGGATTTCACAATTGGTGAAAATGAGGGGTCTTTCCCTTTGGTTTCCTGGGTGTCGAAACGCCAAAACCTATTCACGCTAAACCGATTTGGGGTTTCGTATACCGATATTTCACGACTAGCGAAAATGAGGGGTCTTTCTCTTTGGTCTTCGGTGTGTCGAAATGCCAAAACCTATTCATGCTAAACCGATTTGAGGTTTTGTAGACTGAGATTTCACGACTGGTGAAAATGAGGGGTCTTTCCCTTTGGTTTCCCGAGTGCCGAAATGCCAAAACCTATTGACACTAAATAGATTCGGGGTTTTGTAGACTGGGATTTCATGACTGGCGAAAATGAGGGGTCTTACCCTTTGGTTTCCTGGGTGCCGAAACGTCGAAACCTGAGAGAACTACTCTTTCTTGTACAAGGTTTCCAGACTGAGATCACATGATCCTTTAGAGGGTTTTGGGGTAATTATTCCTAGGCTTGGTGACCTGACTAAAAATCCTTCCTAATTCGTTGAGCTATGAACTCTGTGACAGGGGTAAAGTAAACTCGTGGGTTTACTATAATGGTAGTCTTTTCAAGGAACTCACTCTGGCTCTGGGATGTGAGGAAACTTCCCGAGAGGAGGTGCCTTCAGAAAATCAAACCAGGACATAGCATGAGTCAAGTACATGGAACAAATATCAAGGTAAAGGACTCGTATTCTGAACTTATTCATTCTATACATAAACCGATTATGGTCATATAAGTATAAGCATGCATCCATTATTTCCGATCAAAACACAAGGAAAACACTTCTATAAAGAAACCATTTATGAGCGTATAAACATGAGCATGCATCCAGGATATTCAATTCAAGATACAAGATATAAACACTTATCATAAACACTAGGTGTAACACGACTGCTGAGAGGGGTGCTCGTTTCCACCCAACCGTAGGCTCAGTGACTCTAGACAAATTTACCACTAGCCACCCCCGAGCTAGACCATGATGCTTTAAGATTCAATCTCCTACTTTCCACTCAACGGAAGTCAAGGATGAAGTTTACTCTCCTTCTCCTCTACTCAGAACTCCCCCGTATTTCCAAAGTTCCTCCGATTTTTCTTCCGCGATCCCTGTTGCACGTGTTCTCTTCTCTGTCCCCCACACTTCCTTTCTTGTCTTTTTCTGCAAGATTTCTTGTGGCACGAATTCCCCTATCCATGGTCAGGTTTGAGAGCTTCTATGGATGGGCGGTTCACCCCCATCCCCTCATTAACTCTTGAGGAACCTCCCTACCTACCATCCTAGCGGGTAATTCATTCCAGGGTCAGAGAGTTGCTTTGGTCTTTGAGCAAGTAAAAACCAGTACGGTATTGGTTCGGTGGAATTTAACGCAACCATTCCAGGTCCCTTCCACCACCTCTCATTAGCCATCGTGGTATATTTTAGCACATCCCCTCCCCAAAAGTCATGCAACACATATTCATAACATAATTTACATTCATCGACCTTTTATACAAAGGTCCATCAAATCAAACATTCACATCTTTGAGTTTGCCATAGTTCTTGGCCAATATAATTATTTTTACAGACTGGAGGAAACAAGGTGTTACAATGACCATGTGTTCTTAAAAGTAAAGGCCAACAGAAGTTCCCTAAAGTTGGGAAATTGTTCCAAGATGACAACTCGTTATTGTGGGCCCTTTGAAATCTTGGAGAGGATTGGGCCTATAACATACGTGCTTTCCTTGCTTGCATCAATGTGTGTTCATAATGTATTCCATGTATCAATTCTTAAAAAGTATGTACCAGATTCCAATCATGTCATTGATTGAAATGTGATTCGGATGGAGCAAGAAAGATACTTTCAAGTGCATCTAGTGTGCATATTGGACCGAAAGATCAAGCATCTCTAGAATCATTCCATAGGGATAGTAAAGGTCCAATGGACCTGGTACGGTCCTGAAGATGCAACTTGGGAGCACGAGGATGCTATGTGGGTAGACTACCTGCATCGTTTTGAAAACTTTTGAAAATTTTGGTTGTATATGTGTATATACCGCACTGAGGACAATGCATAAATAAGGGGGAGGGGAATGTAATACCCCTAGGCCAAACCCCAATTGTACATATAAATTTAACTGTAATTATACATATAAGATGGTGAGTTGATGGTACAAGATATTTGGTTCAGTTCTATGCGCATTGAGTCAGTGCACTGGAATCTCATAACAAAGAAGTGTGCACATTTTATAATTTAACACACACCTATGTAAGTCAGTGAGGATTATGCACTAAAGGAAGGGTGCACACCATCCTCAACTTGTCTACAATGGAGTAAGTGTGCAATTTTTGGGCCAAAGTGCCTTTGTGTATATGTGGTTTGAGGCTCGAGTGCCTATGTTGTTATTAGGCTAGAGATCCAAATGTTAAATGGCCAGTGAGCCATCATTGTATATGTAATCACATGCAAATATTAATGAAAACAAATCATTGTTGCAGACCAACCATGTAAAAGAGTGTGAGGGGATAAACTCCACTATATAGGGAAAGGGGGATAATAGTTAAGGATAAGGGGATAAGATAAGGGGGGCTTAAGCCCAAAGGAATATTATATTAATATTCCTTAAAGTATAAAATATGAATAATTGTTGTATCCTAAGTTCTAAGGATGGGGACAAGTGGGGCCAAGGTAGTTCTCAACATGACAAGTGTGAATTTGGGAACATTGGTATATATAGTTTGGACTTAGTTCATTCTCATAGTGATTCTATCACCATTTCCTTCACTCACTCAGTTGTCACCCGTACCCTGTGGTTACTATTCTTGTTCCTGTACCTATACTTGTACCATGGTTAGCCTGGGAGTTGGACTGAAAAAGCAGGTTTCCAGGCCCATAGGATATTGAAGAGGTAGTTTATTAGGCCCATGAGCATTCTCTCTAGGTGAGAGAATTGCTCGGAATTTATTCCCAAAGGTGCCAAACTACAACTATAGGGATTTGAGACTTCCTGTCTGACCTATTGCTGAAGCCCTAGAAAGGAAGTGGGGCAGCCGAGGGATTGTTGAGCAAAGAAGGGGCACACTTCTTGGGGTGTGACATACATGTGGGAAATTAAAGACTATAGGTTGTTAGTTCGAGTTGGCAGTTGTGACTGATTTTCCTGCTTTTTGGGATACCTTAGCCTAGTTAGGAATTCCTTTACCCTGGTGGAGTTTAGTCCTAGCCCGGGGGTGACCCATTGCTGAGAGTTATGAGTAGTGTGGTATAAGGCTAGGAGGAACATGGAAGGTCTACATGCAATTGGTATTTTTTTAATCAAAGATAAGTGTCAATTTGTGTTAATTCATGTGTTGTGTTAATATTTATGCATTTTTTTTCATGGGTTTTTCCTGTGTATGTTGCATGCGTATTTTTGTTATTATTTTGTATGAATATGTGCATTCACAAAGTATGTTTATTATTTAAATTTGTATCAGAGTTCAAAATTTTAAGTAGCATAGCCCAATAGGTGGCTAGGAATGCTACATATGTGCATGTGCCAAGATATGTGTGGAAGTTGATCTTGAAAAAGGGCTTCTAGAAGTTATTGAACTGTTAGAATGCATTTTCTTCTTTTGATCATTTGGGATGAGTAGAACATGTTAGAGAGAGGAAATCCACATGAAAATTTTATAAACAAATTGAGTAACAAAATAAGGTATATGTGCATGTGCCAAGATTTATGTGGATGTTGATCTTGAAAAAGGGCTTTTGCAAGTTATTAAACTTTAGGTGGTAAACTAGATACACTTGAAAAAACATGACTATCAACATATCCCTTTTAAGTGCAATTATTTCATAAGTACACACTTTGCTAAGGATTGTTCCATGAAACTATCACAATTAAAAAAAACAAAGTAAAGATGACCAGAACAAAAAAATTCACAAATCATAATAACATGAAAATAACTCAAACCCAAGCAAATCGACACCCTATTAATTAGGAAAAATGAGAAAAGTAGCATCTTAATAATAAGTAAAGCTCTAGATTAAACTTAAATTTAAATTGTTTCAATATTATAGGGAAGGGAAAAGTGCATCAAAATTTTGAAGAAATGGAAAAAATCTCAAAAAAAACAAATAAATATACTAAGAAGAAAAAATCAATTTTGAAGAAATGGAAAAAATCTCAAAAAAAAAACAAATAAATATACTAAGAAGAAAAAATCATTAACTATGGAGGAAATAAAGAAAAAATATTATTTATAAAACCAAAATAAGGAAAAAAATAAAATACTAACCACAATTGATTTAATCACTTCTCCACATAATCACAAGGTATGCCACAATTTTTAAGTGAGAGATGATTAACCTCTCCTCAAAAGAACATCTCCAACAACTAATGTGAAGAAAGATCTTCCTAAAATAACAACCTAGATTAAAAACACTTACTCCGCACAAAACCATGTACCCCAATTAGAATTCATAAGAATGTCCTCATTTATCTCCAAAGGAGGATGTGAAGACCATGGGAAACTTTTGTCAAAAGGCACATATGGAAGCATGCAAATATGAAGTGGCTAGGAACAAGGCTTTATGTATGTAACCAATCCTATGTGGTTGGCACAAAATCAAGATCAGTTAAGTTATGAAAGTAGTCCCATGAAATTGTAGTGTAAATAAGAGGAATAGAACATAACAAATAGTAAGAATACAAGGGTAGCTTTATACTTATTACAAGAAATAAAATTTCATGTTTATTGTTTTTTTAAATGGATTTTTTTTATAGAAACATTGTTCAAAGGTAGTTAAAAATGTTCAAGGGTTTTTATAGAGATTGAAAACTCGATAGGATACTAAATTCCTATTTAAATCAAGATTTAACACTTAATCATTTAATCATTATATTCTTCACAATGATTCAAATGAGCCAAAAATAACATATTATCAATGCTTATGCCCCAAACATATGGATTGAGAAGAAAAATCTTGGAAATCTATCTCAGAATAATATATTTATTTTTCTTAAAAAATTAGTTTGAATCTTTAATATAAATTATCTCAAAATAATATATTTATTTAAAAAAAAAAATTTATTTTGAAGCTTTAATATAAATTAAAGAAGGAAAATATTGGAAATTTATTTGAAAATAATATATTTATTTTTTTTGAAAAAATAGTTTGAGGCATTGATCTAAATTAATAAAAAAACCTTTAACAATAAGGTTGACCAACTATTTCTTTTGATCTTAACCAGTGTATTTTTCATTACTTTCACTTTTTTTAAA
>ML782378.1:138103-169747 GCA_009831015.1 Picea engelmannii | reverse complement strand
AAACAAGACTGGTGCTCCCCATGGGGACACACTGGGTCGAATATAACCCTTATCCATCATTTCTTTCAATTGCAATTTGAGTTCAACTAACTCAGGTGTGCTCATCCGGTAGGGTGTCCTAGACACCGACACCACTCCTGGTGTGAGTTCTATCGAGAAGTCAATGTCTCTTCTCGGAGGTAAACTGGCACCTCTTCCGGAAACACCTCTCTGTATTCTCTCAGGACAGGGTGATCATCAGGGCTTGGTTTAGCACCTTCGATTGTTTTCAACACCTGTATTGCATATAGGGGACATCCCTTTCGGTAATACTTTCTCATTTGTAGGGCTGAGATTTGTCTCATCGAGACCAGTTTTCGGATCCCTTGGAGGGTTATCCTTTTTCCTTCTATGCTCACACATTCCAAGGTTTTATGGTAATAGTCCAATTTGTCTTTATGGGCGGCCAACCATTCCATACCAATCAACAGGTCGTATGACCCCAGGGGTAATACATTAAGGGTTGCTTGGGTGGGAAATTTACCCAACATTAGTTGGCAAGCTAGAATGACCTCTACTACCTTTCTTTTGGTGCCAGTGGCTAACTGTACCAACCATGGTTTAGTTTTCTTCTGTGGCTGTAGTTTGCACTTATCAATAGCTCTAGGGGATATATAACTCAAATTTGAGCCAGGGTCAATCAAAACAGACACCAAATGGTTGAAAATCATACCTTCTATTTCCACCATTGAAGCTTGGTGGTCAGCTTGGTTATTATCCAAGGCTGCATAAATCTGCGGCACACTCCTTGCCACATCATTGATCGTGGTAGCTTCCTGCATGTTATAAATTTTCCGACTGTTCTGTTGTCGGTGTGGACAGGTTCTCCGGAGATGCTCTCCTCTGCAATCCCAGCATTCCAAAGGTTTCCTCTTTGGGTTATCAGTCCTTACTGGTATAGGTCCAGAATTTTTATTTCCGTCCACTGAGGGAAAGTTCTGCTGGAGTACACTCCGAGTTGGAAAGTTCATTCTAGGGTTCTTCTTGTAGTTTTTAAATTCTGAGGATTTTCTCCCCTTTTTCTGAAATCTCGAACCACTCTTCTATTCCAGTCGCCACGAGACTCTGCCCGATGTCCATATTGTTCATGACAATATGTTTCCTTTCTTATGGTGTCTTCTAAGGTCCTTGGCTCGTCAAATTCAATTCAGTTCCGGTATTCCTTGGGTAGCCCACTGATGAAGCGTTGTTACTTCGCCTTCTCTGCTTTGATGTAGGGTACATATCTCAGTAAGTCAAGGAATTTGTTGACATACTCCTCCATAGTAAGTTGTCCCAGTTTGAGTTCATAAAACTCTTTAGCCTTCTCGTCGATATACCTTTCTGACAAATACTTCTTCCAGAAATACTTCTTCCGGAAGTACTTCTCAAACTATTTCCAAGACAGGTCCTCCTCGCAGACCCCTTTCATATTCTTAAGGTCTTCCCACCAGATGGAAGCCTTTCCATTCAGATTGAAAGTGGCCACTCGGTCCTTCAAGTTCTCTGAGAAATCATGGACTCTGAAATATTTCTTCAGTCCAAGTAGCCAAGCCTCAGCTTCCTCTCCCTTCTTTATCTTTCCATCGAAGGAGGGAGGTTTGGCCTTTTTAAATTCCTCAAATTTATGACTCTTGGAAGTCTTTTGCTTCTTTTGTTTCTTTTGAGAATAGGAACTGGTCCTGCTGCTGGAAGAGCCTTCTGAATCACCAGCTTCCTTCTCAGTGGAATCGTCTGGCACTGGTCCTTTACCTCTGGGGTGGACCTTTCTGGATGTGCTTCTCTCAGTGTGGCCATTGACACGACCACGATTCTGCATCTCAGGTTCATGCTGCATTTGTCGCTGTAGGTCGGATAAGCTCTGTAGTAGAATTGCATTAATTTCTGTTTTCTTTTCTTGTTCTTTCATCATCCTTTCATTATCGGCCTTGCAGCTTTGTAATTCGACCATGAGACTCCTCACAGTCTCAGCTAGGCCTGGAGGGGTTCCTATTGCTCTTCTTTTTTCAGACTCTTCATCTTTGTTGTGGGAGCCTTCTCCCACCTCTTGGTGAGTCACCATACTCCGCGTTTGTAGATTCCCGTGGTTGATTGTCCGCTTGAGTGAAAAGACAAACGTTGGCTGTTAGTCAAGAGTCAAATTCATTTTTATAAATTGCGCATAAATTCATAACTTCTTTCACTTGCATACACAGTTGGGTTCTCATTTTCCAGTTTTTAATCCTGGAAAAGGGAGTTAATTCAGGAAGTTACTCCTCATAGGAGTGCTTCGAATGAGGTTTATGCACGACTCGTGCATGAGCCCAATCAGGCCGAGTGTTGTAACCATGCTCTGATACCACTTTGTAACATACCCACTCCCTAAATCAAATTTTTTCGGTCCTCTGTTGGGCTCGGGCTCCTAAATAACCATGGAGACCCAACGTAAACTGGTTCTTTCTCTTTTCTTCCCCATTCTCAGGTGATCACGGTTCATGATCACGGTTCAGTTTGAACGTAGTGCCTATTTGTATTTCGCGCTCCGGCGCTATAGTAATGTCCAAACATTAGACTCTACAACCACCAAAGCCTGTCAGGGTTAACGTGCATCCCATAGGGATGAATTCCCATGGGGTCAGTGAATGGCCAATAGGAATAAACCTCAACAGGGGTAGAGAACAGCAAATGAGAAACACCCGTTGTGCGGTTAGGTGGCATACAGGTGGCAAGAGGGAAACGTGACACGGTGGTCGTCATGACAGGGAGGGGCCCCACTTCACACGGCACACTATTCTAGACCCCCCCCCATTAAAGGCAGAATGGAAAGGGGGGTCCGGAATCCACCTGGAAGCCGTTGATCACAATGAGTAAATCTCGACCGTTCGAGAGTTGCACGTCCAATTCCGGACCCCCCCCTACCGCTAAAGGCAGAACAGTAAGGGGGCTCCGGAATGGAACCTCAGTTGTAGATCTGGACGGGTGGACTCTGGCCGTCCAGATATACTCGCCGCTTACCCTAAAGAATATTCACATCCTGGCTTAAGTTGACGTCTCACCTCCACATCTAACGGTCATTACAGACTCGGAGATTCTCCGAAAGAATCTCTTCCGTCCATCGGGGTTTTGACACTCGTGATATCCAATCAATCTGGTTCACCGATCCCTGAATCTCGATACACTCCTCTGCTGCCTTTGCCTCCC
Source organism: Picea engelmannii (assembly GCA_009831015.1). Classification (NCBI taxonomy): domain Eukaryota; kingdom Viridiplantae; phylum Streptophyta; class Pinopsida; order Pinales; family Pinaceae; genus Picea; species Picea engelmannii. The sequence goes on along the minus strand of ML782378.1, from coordinate 166,549 downwards.
AGGCTAAGTCTTTAATCCATGTGACCTCTCTCTCACAAGACCGCAGCCTTGTCCCCCATCGGGGTTTCATGGTTTTCAATGCCAAAGTGAAAACGTCCCCATGACTCGCGATTCCTCGAATCCTGACGTGCCCTTTACGTGCTAGCTCTCCTAGCTAGGCTCCTAGCTCACATGACCACGATCCCCATGACCATAGTCTTATCCCTCGTCGGGGCTACGGGGATTTCAATACCACAATACATACGTCCATGGGATTCCCAACTCCTCGAATCCTGATTCTCCCCTACACTAACAACTGGCCTCCACTGTGGTCCTTCCCTCAACCTTGATTCCAAAGTGCACAGATAACTTGTCACCGGGATCTCCGATATCCCAATGAACCAAACTCCGATGGACAACCTCCTCGTCGGGACTTTCCCTGATGGCCTGGATCTCTGCCATGCATCCCTACAAGTGGACAGTCCTGATCCAATCTCACGCTTTCACGACTTATGGTGCTCCGAAAGTCTTTCCTTCCAAACCTCCGATATGCTGATGGGCTCTCGATCTCGCCATGTGTCTCACAAACGGGCGGCTCTGATCTCGTCGGGATTTCGAGACTTGGGATGTCCCAACTCCTTCGATCTCAGGAACTCCGATTTCTTGATGTCGAATATCCTGACTCTCTCTCGATCTTTGACACCTGTCTGATCCGACAACTGACAAGTAATTGGACCAAGATCTAACGGTCTAGATCCGTTCTTCCTATGCACACTCCAGAGACTAAAATCTGAGTGTCTTAACCCGATCCAACGGCCGAAAAGATTTCTGATGAGATCCAACGGCTCAGATTGTCCCACCTTGTGCATTCTTCCACTACTTCATGGATGTGGAAAGATCAATGGTCCATATGTTCTCCTGGGTCTTGGAATCTATGATCCCGATTTCCTTGTTGTTCACGAAGATAGAGGGAAAAAGGGCAAGGTATGTAATGCCCTCGTTACTTCCGTCAATCTAATAGTCGTGAATGGTTATGGGTCACCCGACGAAAGCTCATTCGTCGATTTGTTACATGTCCCTACACTGCTACCTCAGAACCTTAAGAGGGTCATTCCTCCTCATACAGGGTTAATAAGACTTGCGCGTTCAAGTCCTTTATCTGGGTTTCTGGTGAACCTTTCTAAGGAGGAAATCTCTGTGAAGAGATCTATACTGGGGAATTTCCGGAGGTAGATACAGGTAAACAGATTCCTGAGAACGGACTGGAATCCTAACTTAGTTCGACTCATGCCTAATTAAATTCATTTATCAACATAAGCCACACGTGGTCTTTCTGTTATAAGCATATATCTAACATTACTTATCAAAACACTACACAGACATACTTATACTGTAATTGTTCACCATTCCATAGTTTATGAGCATATATGTCAGCATATGAATTTCAAGATACAGTATGAACAAAACACGTATCAGAAATAACTTCAGAAGTAGGAGCAACTGCTGAGAGGGTTGCTCGTTTCCACCCAACCGTAGGTGTAGCGACTCCCAGCGGATTTACCACTAGCCACCCCCGAGCTGAGACCACGATGTTCTGAGACTGCGTCTCTCTGTTTGCTAGTGACCAGGAGCGAAGGTTGCAATCCTTCCTCTCTGCTATCACTCACTCCGCGTAATCCAAAGTTCCCCTCGTGTCTCACTCCTAATCGCTTCTTCCATACACCTTATCCTCTCGCGAGGTTGCGTGTGGCACGATTACCCTCACGCCGATGAGGCCTGACAGCTCTACGGATGGGCGGTTCACCATCCCCTCCCTCAACAAGCCGCCCACCTACCAGCCTATGAGACATTAAATTTGGGGGGCCAGCGAGCCTCTTTTGGTTCTCCGGGCTAGTGGAGTCCAAATACAGTATTAATTCAAGGTGGAAGTTAACGCCACCTTTTCAGGTGCCTTCCACCGCCATCGTGGTCCCTTTTCTGCACATCCCCTCTCAACAGTCCTGCAATAAATTCAAAATTTCATTCACATTCATGGACCTTTTCCTCAAGGTCCCTTTACATCACATATTCATATTTAAGAGTTTGCCATAGTTCTTGGCCAGTCTAGTTATATTTACAAGCTGGGGGAAACAGGGTGTTACACATGGGGATTCACCTTATTCCATAGAATAGATAATCAAGGCTCACAGTTATTGATGACTCTGATTTGATCATAAGGGGACTCTGTAAATCTCTCAATACCATGCACCCCAACATCGCTAGAAATATTCTCCAAATCAAATACTTGGAACACAAATTTGAAAAATTATTCTATTACCATGTGTTTAGAACTCAGAACACCACAGTTGAATCCCTCGCCAAAGAATAAAAATCACTTGCTACTGGGTAGCTAAGACTAAAATCCTCAATTATTCATGTGTCGATCCCCTAAGAATTTTGCACCGATCAAGCCACCCCTTTTGAAATTTTTTTCACGTGCGCATCCTCCCCCTGAAATTCCTTATGACTCCAACACATGCCCCCCTCCTCCTCCATGTGTCATCCTACCTTGTGAACATATCCCTTCTTCACATTCGCCCCCCCTCACACATCAAATAGGCATTTCTGAGTCTCCCTTGCACAAGCTTTGGTACTCTGTACCTCGAACCCCCTCTGCTTCTCTCTTCGCACATCCTAGAGATCTCTAAGGTGCATGGCCATGGCCTCACCCTCTGTCATACATTCACATGGATTTCATTTCATGTCATTGGAATTCACCCTCCATGACCTTCTGCCTCCAGTTTTCTTTGTTTGTTGGAAAGAAATGCGTTCAAATTACAAAGGTGGTGACATTGTTGGTTACTAGCTCAATCCTTGGTGCATCTAGCTTTCAGAACACCTTCATCCCCATGTAATTATGTGGCATTGCAAAAGGATAGAATTTCATTACTCTGAATTCTCCATAGGTAGGATCTAGGACCAAATGTAGTCCCAGCATGAGGAAATTTCCACACTCAAGTTGAAGTCCGAGAAATAGGCTCAATATCTCCAGGCTCAGGAGTAACGTCACAATGTAGAAATGGACCTATTCATGCACATGGTTAATATAAATTATTCCCTCATTCACTCTATTCGTCGGTCTCAACATCATCATGGAGTCTAGAAGCATAATCTACCTATTAATTCCATAGAATCCAAAGCCTCAAATGAGTCACTCCATCCACAAAAGTATCCAATTGCACCTCAAGTTCCAGTAGCGGGTCAAGAAGAAATTACAGATCCAAATGTAGCTCAGGAGATGGAGGTTCGACAATAGAACCAAGTGGACACAAGATTACATTTTCATTATTTTACATGTTCAACAAAGTTTTGTACTTACTCTTCTCTTTCGTATCCATATTTCCATGGAACTTTTGTATAAACAACAATAGCTTAAAGAAGAATTTACAGGCAGGAATAGGGTTAGAAGCATCAATTTTGTTTTATACAATTTAAGTACATGGAACTTCTCTAATGTTAACCTTTTTTTTTGGAGAAATCTAGGCCCTTTCTAATATAAATATATATGTTTCTGTACAAAAAAAAAACACTATTACAAATGAATCTAAATAGGGACACAATACATCATTCATCAATCACATAAATGTAACTAGTGCATTACACAAACCAAAAGGCATGACCAAACATTGATACAAACATTGCCTTGTCTTGAAGGTTGTCTTCCAGGTGTCTTATTCTTTAATGCATACCTAGTGGTATCCCGATTTGAGATCCAACTTATTGAAGTAATTGGTATGTTTATACTAGTCTAACAAATCATTGATCCTGGGAAGAGGGTAGAGGGTACCAATTTTTTAGTGTTCTCATGTTCAAATTTTTGTAGTTGATACACATTTGTTGAGTCCCATCCTTCTTGGATATTATGATGATAGGTTACTCACAATGTGAGGTGCTTGGTTGACTTACTCCCTACTCTAGAAATTGTTGCAACTGTTTCTTCACTTCATCTGCATCCAGAATGGATTGTATATACAACCCAACATTTGATAATGGGGAGTTAATAAACCACTCTATCTTGTGTTCCACTTCTTTCTTAGGTGGTATCCCATTAAGCTCCTAGAACATTCCTCTATACACCTACAACAACTCCTCCAACTATTGTTTTTTTCTTTTTAGTACATCCCTCCATGGATGCCTTTACTCTTATCGATTCCTTCCCTAGTTGATTGTCTCTTAAGAAAAACAATACATACTTCCTATTATAACTTATCAACATTTTATCTTGGTTGAAATTTATGAGAGAGATATTTTATTTACCTTTGTATATGTTGATAATGTAAGACTTCCCATCCTTGATCAAACGATACTAGTTTTCTCTCTGGATGAAGATCACATCCCTCATATACCCATAGGAGCTTCCAAGCACTACACGACACACATCAAAGGTACTACATATAACTCCACTTCATCAATAAAATCTGTATTTATAGAAAACTCGATATTACATTGTTTAGTGACTTTGATAATGTTAGATCATGTTGTCATTTATGTCAAAGGATTGCTCTCAAAGGATTGATGTCAAAGGAGTGATGTCAAAGGATTGATGTCAAAGGAACAATGTCTTTTCATAGTATATTGATGAATAAGTACAAATGTATGAACTCCAAAGTGGTCCCCTTATGGTGAAATCCCTCACGGGAACACGCTTTGCGGTTGAGTTATCCTAGAAGCATGGTTAGAGAACCCGTTATTAATTGTGGAATAATGAGATGAAGATCAATGAATTTGTCAGTGAAAATATCCTATATGTATAGTGCTTGTCATGCCATTTCCGGTGGTATGTGGAACGTCACATAACTCCTCACGGTTTGATATTTATGACCTTACAAAGTTGGAGGACCCTCATATGTTGGCTAGAAGCCCCAAAAGGCCAAAGAAGTCAAAGTGCTTACAAAGAAGAAATTATTTAAATAATAAAGTGAAGTGATAAAGTCAAAGAGAATTATTTAAATAATAAATTTAATGGAGAACTTTCCAATTATGAAAAGTGGTTATAAGTGGATTAACCCTAAAATAAGGAAAGAGGGTTAAATGGACAAGTGGCCATGTGAACAAAATGGCTAAGTGGAAAACATTGGATAAAGGTAGCCATGTGGACAAATGGTTATGTGAATAAAGTTAATATGTGGACAAAGTGGCCTAGTGGATGCTTCTAAGGAAGCTACTTGAAGAGTATAAATAAGAGGCAAGGGTCTCTTGTAAAGATATCTCTCTTGAGCATACAATGAAGATCTATTCTGAGGAAAAGACTGATTGGAGGATCTCATGGATGCATCAAAGTTTTCGTAAGTATGCGATATTGACAACGAAAGTTTCGTAAGTTTAGAAACCCTAGTTTCTGAAGGAGTATGTGAGCAACAATGGGTCAGAGCACATACATACGCAAGATACAGTGAGCCAGAGAGGGTACACATGTAGGATGAAGGAGGTCAGAGTGCGTACATTTGGAGAAAGTCATGAAGACTTGAGTGTGAGTTGGTGCCAGGTTTCTAAAGGATGAAGCAAGTTCCATACCTGCATTCTATGGGCTCAGATCTTCCATAAAATTTATAGAATGGTTACATGATTGTATTGATGGGTACTTTTTCCTATGGTATGGTAAATGATTAAGGAATTCTTGGTATGGCTGATGTAATATGGTTTATATGGTTGATTGAATGAGTGAGAATCACTCTTATGTTTCAGTACAAATATGGTGGCCATAGTATACTGGTTGTTTATACATGATTAAGTAGCATTCATATTGTATGGTTAAGGAGCATGAGTAAGTTGTTGGAGAACATAGATGTGTTGTGATTGGTTATGGTATAGATTGGAAAATGAAATACAGAAGCGGATGTGACTGAAGGCTGCAGAGGATCTAAGTTTTTCAAGGAGAGAAAACCCTAGTTGATCAGAAGGAATACACAAGATACAATACAGATTGGTCGCGTGCATATGGAAGCTGTACTAATGGTAGGGTATGTACATACGTGTTTTGCACTAATAAAAGGTCACGTACTTGTTGACAGATTGGTATCTATTAAGGATTGAATCCTCTTCTTAGTTGGTGCTGAGTTGTGTAAGATGAGTCTTACATTGCAAAGCTGATGCTCTTGTGGATTTGTAACTATATTCAATTGTTGCTGATAAAATCAAGGATTGTAGTCCATAATAAAAGGAAAATTGTACATACATCTTGTGTTCTTTGTGTTCTTTATGGTGATGGCTTGTTGATGATATATTTTGTTGTTATATGTTGCTGATATACAATTGGTTATAAATGGCAGTAATAAGTGATGAGTAAATGGTGTTTTCTAACTAAGGAGTTTTTGTGAAGGGAAGTAGTAAAAAGAGACCTACACTGATTCACCCCCCCCACCCCCTCTTAGTGTGGTTGGTGTGTCCAACAATTGGAATCAGAGTGAGCCTTCACTATAAGCCTTAACAACATTGGGGGAGATCCATGGATACACAAATGGATGATGTAGTTCCAATTCTTGATGAGGAAAATTATTCAATATGGAGAATAGAAATGAAAGTGCATTTGAAGGAAAAAGGAGAAGGTGTTTGGAAAGAAACTATTGGTGGATCGGTTCCATTGAAGAACAAGTCAAATTTTGCAGCTCAAAAGGAAGAAAAGAATAATGATGCATTGGCTCTCAAGACCATTCTCAATGGACTCTCAAGTTCTATCAAAGAGATCATGGCAGAATGCACTTCCACCAAGGATCTATGGATAAATCTAGAGGAGACATACCAAATCAAGAAGGAAGACACTAAAGACAACTCCATCAATAAAAATGAAGGTAAATAAGCTCCACAATCCTCTTATTGCAATAATTCTAAATGCGACGATGTTCAATGTTTCTCTACATGTGAAGAAGAAGATCTAGAAATAGTTTGTGAAGAATCAGATGATAATCATCCCATGGAATAAGTAGAAGAAGAACTTTCAAAGCTTAAAAAGAAAGTTGATTGGGGTCTATATGAATACAACTATGACCATAGTTATATAGACTATATCTATATTTCAGAGAACACTAAAAGGTTTCTTGAAAAGAATCAAAAGAATATTTTGAAACTAAAGAAAATACTCAAGGAACAATAAGAAAGTAAAAGGTCTCAATTAAAATAAAAATAAGAAGAGATCAAAAGACTAAAGAATGAGATATAAGAAAATAAGAAGGTAGATGATGAGATTAGAAAAATTCTTGAAGTTAATGTCCATCTCAAGACCCAAATTGAAGAAGCCAAAAGGGTAGAGGAACTAGGGATTCTTCATAATTTCAACATCAAAAACATCTATGTCTCGGTCAATTAGGGATTCTTCATTAGCCACAGGATCTTGTTCTGTTACTGAGGTTATGATGGGATCCATGGTTGTGATGAAAAATACCTGGAAACGAGTGGAAGTGGCGTGCATTTGGTGTATTGTTGAACTACAGGTGAAAGACAGGGGTCATGCCAAGGTTCTAATAGTCGAGCGTTCAAAATAATAATCAAAATAAAATAAATGCCTAAATTCCCTTTTATACTTTTCCATTTTTCGGGGGCATGAGAAAGTCGTTTTAAGCAACTCGTGTTTCACCCTGAAATGATCCTGGTGATGCCACGTATCTCTGAATGAAAACCATGGTTTAAATTTTGGGACCACCCTTCAAAAATAGACCTGATGCAACTTCTTCCCCTGAAATCGTTCTCGGCTGTTGATCTTGAGAAATCACAATTTACGATGTTTTCGGACCCGATCATCTTAGCGATCCTGCCAAATTTATCCCTTTTCTGCCATATTTATCCCCTTTCCTAGTCTATCAAGTTTCCAAACTGGTTTAGCGTTCCGCTAGATTATGAAATCTTGATTTCACACAATAAAAATTTAATGGTGATTAACATGGGCTCCAACTGGGGATTCTATCCTCCCAGCGAGGTAGAAAAGAACAACATACCAAGTTTCCATCCATTGGGATTTATTTCACTCACGTAACTAAATCGATCAACAAATTATTCAAAAAAATTTGTTCACATAACTCCAATTATACTCAACATAAAATTAGGGTCACTTTGGGCTTCAATTTTCTGTTGATTTGATTTTAAATGCTACAACTGAAAAACAAAAATGGCCATATATAATGAAATGGAAAGGGTGAAAACTTATTTAAGAGAGATAATTCTTAAGAAACCTACCATTCACAGGTCCCCCACCAACGAGATATCCATTACGTTTCAGTAGCAAATAGGCATTATTTCCATGGTATGCCACAATTTTGAAAGATCCCAACCAAAGATGGTCGGATTGTCCATGCTTTCCTCTGTATTCATTCATGGTATCCCACTTCAACACAAAATCCTCCACTTTGAAATCACATTCCTTAGTATGCCTGTCAAAAGATTTTTTAATCTTGTCTTGGTAGAGTTGAGATTTGTTGAAGGATTTCTCTCTTGTTTGTTGAACATTGATTAGTTCATTTGTCCTCCTTTGAGTGTCATTTCGTTCATCATCTTTCTCCTATATCAATCTCATCACTGGAAATCCTAATGAAGTAGGAAAAAATGCCTTTGTTTCGTACACAATATAGAAGGGTGAAGTGGCAATATACCTTTTAGTAGTGATCCTATCAACCCTTAGTGCATAATTAATCTTCTTGTGCCAAGCCTTTTTTTTATCGTGCAACAGTTACTTGGTAATTTTGGTCAAAGTTTTATTGGATGACTCCGCCAACCCATTACCTTGAGGGTAATAAGTTGTGGAATGGCCAAGAGTTATATTGTAATCACTGCAAAATTTTTCCATCTTTTTGGACTTGAATTTTGTTGCATTGTCAGTAATGATTTTGATTGGACAACCAAATCTAGACAAACTATTATTTTCCAAAAACTGAATGATAACAGTATTGATGGCTTGCCTTGTGGGGACTGCTTCAATCCACTTGGTGAAGTAATCTGTGGTTGTCAGTATCCACTTGTGCTGAGCTGAGGACTGTGTTTGATTTTATCCTATGAAATTAAGTCCCCATTGTCTAAAAGGTGCTTCAACAGAGATAGGCTTCAAGGGAAAAGGCTACAGTTTTCTCTTTCCATAAAAAATTTGGCATTCATGACAGCTTGAAACTTCTTTGTAAACATCATAAAAAATACTAGGCCAATAGAAACCTGCCCTCGATATTTTGTGCACAGTAGTTTTCCAATAATGGTGCCCTCCACAATCACCTTTATGAAACTCTCTGATGGTTTTTTCTACTTATTCCTCCAAAAAAAAACTCAACAAGATCCCACCTGGATCCTTCCAATACAAAGATTGGTTTAGAATGAAAAACTTTGCTTCTTTTAGCTTCAAAAACCTGGCCTTGGTTTTTCTCAATTCAGGAGGAGCCTGCAAATTTCTAAACACATAAATAATGCCAGCATACCATGGGGAGTCAAGGAATTTTTGGGATACTTGAGGGACCTTTTCTTCTTCTGAATCTGTTGATAAATCAACAATGAAATTAATTCCCAAGAGCTCACAATTTGACTGTGCTATCATCTTTGCAAGTCCCAACCCCTTGATCAACTTTGTAGGTTTGATATTGAGGTCATACTCCAACAACATGACTATCCACTTGCCCATTTTACCCTCAGGATCAGGCTGAGTCAAAATATCCTTCACAAAACTATTGGGCACATAAGCCATAGTATGGGAATGCAAGATATAAACTCTAAAATCCTTTAGGGCCTTGACCAGTGCATAAGCCTTCTTTTCCATGATATCATACTTTAAAGGGGAATCCCTCAATGTCATGTTGTAGTAGGCTATAGGCCTTTAAAGGTTATGTTCATATGTTTGTAACAAAACACCAGCAATGGTGTGTTCTGAGGCAAAAGAAAACAATATAAATTCTTTTGCAAAATTGGGACTGACCAACACTAGGGCTTTGGTCAATGCCACTTTGATATCTTCAAAATAATTTCTAGCTTTAGGAGTCCACTTTATCTCACTTCCTTTCCTAAGCATGTTAGTGATATTCTTTATGATTTCAATGAGATTAGGGATGAACCATCTCAAAAAATTTACTTTCCCTAGGAAAGATTGTACTTATTGTTTGCTTCTTATGGGTGTGCCAATTTTAAGGATTCCTTCAACTCTGCTAGGATCTATATTTATTCCCTTATTTTAAATAATGTGACCAAGAAACTTTCCATATTCCATGCCAAAATTAGACTTCTTGGGGTTCAATGAGATGCCAAACTTCCTACATTTCGGAAAATTTTTCCTTAGATGTTTAAGATGTTCTTCATTAGAAACTGAATATATAGTGATATCGTCTAAGTAAATAACAATAAATTTATCTTTCTCATAAAAAACGGCTATATCCATAGCCTTTTGGAAATTTTCTCTTACATTCATGAGTCCAAAAGGCATTTTGGAATACATGAAGGTGCCCCATGGTGTTGTAAAGGTTGTCTTCTCCTAATCATTAGGGTGAGCCATGATTTGGTTGTACCTGGAGAAACCATCTAGCATTGATATTTTTTGAGAACAAACCACTTTCAGCAGAATGTGATCCATATTAGGTGGTGGGTAATTTTCCTTGAGAGATACCCTGTTTAGATTCTGAAATTCCACACAAAATTTGATCTCTCCCCTTTTCTTCCTAACAGGTACCAGATTTTCCACCCACTTAGAAAATCTCAAAGACACTATGATCTTGGCTTCAAAAAACTTCTTTATCTCCTTTTCAATCAAAGGAAGCAACAAAGGATTAATTATTCTTAATTTCTGCTTGAAATGTTTGTGATCCTCCTTGAATGGAATCACATGTTGAGTCACCTTAGTATCGTATACCTTTAGATCTTCATAACTCCATGAAAAAACATCAGGGAATTCTTTCATTAAACTGATATACCTTTGCTTGACCTCTGGGATAAGTTTCTTGGATAGCTTGGTGATCTTGGGATCTTCCTGACTCCCAATGTTTCAATCCTCAACATCTTCATCATTTGCAATAATTTTAGGACTTATGGCTACATCATTTTTGTCAAAGAGCTTTTATAATGGGACCGGGACTTTAGGAATGATGTTATTTTTCAGCTACATTATATCCTTACCAATAATATGATTCTTGAAATAATCATCATTTGCGAACACAATTGCATATTCTTCTTCACAACAGTATTCCTCATCAATATTCAAATTTGCAAATTCACCATGCATCTAGAGGAAACTTTCTGCATGTTTGTCATCTTCCAAAAATTGCCAGTACTTAATGTTATTAGGTATTGTTGGCCTGTTCTTGACCTCAATATCATATCTTCTATTAGGAAAAATTGGAATTTTGAAAACTGAGGCTGAAATTGCCAGGGCATCAACGATCTAATTCTTCCCCCTTGGAATCACTGAAAGATTATATTCTCGAAATTCTTCAATATTATCAAGCACTATATTCCTATATGCTCTTAATCTAGGATGCTTTGCTTGATATATACCCTTTATCTAATTTATAATCAGCTCAGAATCTCCATGTACAACTATCCTCTTAGCACCCATTTCTTTCAAAGTATTCAATCCCAACACTAATGCCTCATATTCAACCATGTTATTTTTGAAATAAAAATAAATCTTGTAAGAACAAAGTTTTGTACTCGATTTGGGGGGGTTAATCCACAAACTAGCCCCTGCTCCTTCTCTTCTGATAGCTCCATCAAATCTCATATTCCACATTTCATTTTCTGGACTATTTTTCTGATTTGGTTTTTCTTTGATATTTGTATCAGTCTTTGGTACCTCCTCTTAAAAACTCAAATCATTAAAGAAAATGGAAGAACCAACCTCAGTTTCCATAGAATAAATGGGATGGTTGTTTGGCTGAGATTTCTTACTGGCCATGTAATTGAGAAATACTTCCTTGTACAACCTTCTATCTTGACCAAAAACAGGGATAGTGGCATATGACATATCCATTTGCAAAGTCCCTTTCAACTTTGTAGCCCATGACCTAGATAACAACATGCCAAATTTAGGAGGGATATCAACAACCACCACATCCATGACCATATTTTTTGGTGGAATTTGAGACAAAGATACTACTAGATCTTTGAATAGGCCCAATCACTTCACCTTCCTTGAATCAAAGGAGAAAAGATCCTTGTAAGGCCTTGTAATGTCCAAACCCAATTGTTCCATGACCACCTTGGGCATTAGATTATGGGATGCTCCTGAATCTAACATAGCATTATGTAAAGTCATATCATGAATATTAAGACTAACATAGAAAGGAGGGACCTCATCAGCATCACCACTCTCCTCTACACGTGGGCCAAACAAGATGGTAGGATGATCATATTTTATATTTGTTGGCATAGGGGCAGACCCAGGGTTGAACGCTTAACAACACACCAACAAAACCCTGAATGCTGATGCTTTTGATGACACCTATGAAACAGGAGAAGTCTCACCCTAGGTAGAAGAAAGGGGGGTTATAGGACGTAGGTGTCTGTAACCAAGTTGGGACATAGATCTGTGATAATAACACTTCGCAAGGCATTCTATTAACACTTAGAAGATGACATACATTAGTTTCCTAATCATATTAACATCGCAGAACGTACCTAAGAATAGATCGACAAAGTAACAATAAATGATTATATATCCTGAGCACTTAGCACTCAGTTGGATCTAACATTCATTTACCCTTAACACAAGTAAAGAACTAAGCAACAACATATCTATCTATCATACATAATAATCAAAGAACTGAGAAGATTCATAACATAAACAACACATCACAAAGAAAACCAAAGTCACAAGATATACGTGGTTCACCTCAGTGTGGGGCTACATCCACCAACTACTTCACCTTCTTTATTATTCATCTAAATATTAAATTCATTCACTCCTATGCACTAAGACACAAAGCCAAGCTTCGCATAGGATAGCATATTTTTGTATTGAGCACCAGATCCTCCTTCTAAAAATAGGTCAAGGCACAAAGCCAATTCTCTATCAAGAACAAAGCCTTACTCACATACATTCCTTGGAACAAATCCGTTCAAGCTACTTTCACTTAGATCCACAAAATACTAAAAAGGCTTCTACTTCTACCATACATTCTTACTTATTTATACTTTACAATCCCTTACAATAAGTCCTAATCATGGGTAAACCCCATGGGCCGACATCCCATAAACCCATTACAAAAACCCTAGAGAACCCCTTACTAGGTCCACATAGCCCGCAAAATAAGTGAGATCCACAATCTCAGCTTCGCTTGGGAGATCCTTCTTCGACCAATGTGTCAAAGTTCAAAAGTGGTCCAAACCTGACTAATGTTTCCTCAAAACTTGGTCGAGGGCCAACAGGCCCCCAACACTCACCCGTGACTCGTCCCGAGTCACTCAGGCTTGGTTAATGCTACTTCAAAGGCCTCGAGCTTAACTCAATCTGCCTCAACTTACTGTTTCTCCTAAGCCTCCTTCTCAACGAGATCCTAGATCGTCTGCTCTATAACAAACACTTCTGGGCGTTGTTCTACTATTGCAACCACTTGGTCCAATTGCGATCCCTGTCCATCAATCTATTCAAACACCTTGCAGGCTTCATCCTACACAGTTTGTAGCTTCTGTGTGAGTTCCATTACCTTTCCCTGGAGGGCAGTGATCTTCTGTTGTACTTCACACTGCTCCTAGGATCGTTTCATTCTTTTAGCTGTGGTGAGAAACTTCATCTTTTCCTACACGAAAAATGTCCGTTGTTGCGCCTCCTATAACTACGCTTCCATCTTCCTTAGATCTGGGTCCTCGGCGAGGCGTTCATATGTTTGTGCACTTCTATCACTCTGTTTTTTTCACTCCAAGCTGAGGGATCTTATCCTTACTACTATGTTCTTAGCAGTTTCCTCCCTCTGGTCACACACCTCTTGTGGGGTGCTTGTCACTACTTGAGCCTCCAATTCTAGTATCCTTGCTTGAAGTTTCTGGAGGGTCTCAACGAGCTTCACCATTTGAGCCTCGATTGAATCTTTCTCCTCCTGTGCCAAGCCTGGAACATAGTGACATGCTTTACTCACTACCTCTTTGAATGTGCCCCATTCTATGAGAAACTACTCCTTTTCTCTCTGTAGTTGGGATTTTTTCTCCTGGGGCATCGCCTGAAACTCTTCTCTCTCACTTTCATAGGTGGTTATGATGTACCGCGCTACTCGTAATTGTTATAAGGCTTCATATTTATCCCGTTTCAAGGATTGTGTAGAATTCTCTTTCTCCTCCTGGACTTTATGAAGTCGAGCTTCTGTCACATCTGTAACTCTTCTCAATTGGGCTGGTTCATCCCCCAATTCTTCAATCTGTCATGAGGAAGGCACAATAAGTATTGCGTGGACTGAACGGATAACTTGTTGTACTTCCTTCAATTCCTTCTTGACACTTCCATATATCTCTTCCTGCTTCTCTCCATATCACTACAATATGTCCTCAGAAGCGTCATCCATAGCTCCATGGACCAAACTGATATCGTCCTCCATGAGCGTGGCCTCTAACTGGATCTTATTTGTACGTGTTTTCTTCCTTGTTGAGGGTTTCTTTGGAGAAAACTTCCTCTTCTATGGTGTTATTGTTCCATAAGGGGGATCTACAGGCAGTGTAGCTTCACCTCCTCCTTGTTTTTCTACTTCGTCCCCTCCTCCCTATACTTCTGCTTCATCTTCTCCTCCTCTTTCAAGTGATCCGGACCCGTTATCTTCATAAGTGTTGTCCTCTTCATCAGTCTCTATATCCTAGATTCCCTATTTCTTTTTCTTCTTCTTTGTCCCACTCTACTGTCTAACATGCTCGACCTGGGTGACTATGGGGCTTCTTATGGTATTAGTGTCAAATATTTCTACATTAGCGACTGGTACAAGAAATTCCTCTAGCCAGTCCTTTGTAATCTACTCCATGTCTTCATCCGTTATCTTTTAGTACGACTACAACTCTTCCTTGTTCTCATCTCTATGCGCAGTGATGTAGATAAAATGCGGATCTGTGCAGAACTTGGCTATTGGTCTATACTGGTGTAGGGTGCACGATGTCATGCACAAAAATGACTCGATGGAAACCTCCAATTGTTTATAGTATGCATGGAACACAACTTTGCACTACCATTTATTCATCATGTCATTGGTGTACCACAAGGTCAAAAACCTAGTGTCCAACGGCTCTGAGGGTTTGATCTTTGAGAAGGTGGCTCCTTCAGGAATTTTCCAAGCAACAAATGTGATCAAAATGATCAGCCAGCTGTAGTGGAATTCATATCCCAAATCCTAGGCTTCGTGACAATACTTATCTGGTTCATTAACGAGGTAGCTCACCTAGTTCATCTACATTCCCTCCACACATTTTCCTGCGAGGTCCACCACAAACCTGATGACCTGTGTGGGGTGGTTCTTCCTTATGATATTGCCATCTATGAGTTGGAAAGAGAGGCACACTGAGCCATCCTGTATAGAGGCTACCTTGTAACCTTGGTTTCCTTTTTTGACTTCTTCGTAAGCTTCCTTGATGTGTTGTGTCAGGGAGTGGTCTAAGGCCTTCCCTGGATAAAACTGTTGAGGGTTAGGTCCCTTAATGATTAAGCCTATGATCTAGTGGATTAGCATCAAATCCACTATAATCTTCCAGTCAAGACACAAGTATCCACCATGATAGCATGACAGGAGGCATTTAACGCAAGCGTTAACCTCCTGGTGGTGGCCAAAATCGGAAGTCTTCATCACATTTAGCATGGTGGACTATGAAAATCCCTTAATCCATGGCTGGGAGATGAGGCAAGGCTTCTTCCTAGTTGAATTTTTCAAGTAGCGGTGGGGTGATAGAATATCATAGTTCTTCATGTCTCCTAAATCGAAGTTGTTGTTCTTTAGTAGCAGGATTTGTCCTAACTGACTCTCGACTACGCGTATTCCTTTCGTAATGTACGCAGTGAATATGGTGTACTCAAAATCTCGTGGGATGATGTCACAGTTAACTGCGCCACCCAAAGGTGGGATATGCTATGGTAGGATGGACATGATTTGCTTCGCATTAGCTAGATCACCAAGATGCTTACTTCGTTGCTCAGTCACGGGGTTGACACGACCAGAACGACATCTAGTCGAAGGGGAAGCCTATAGTCCCCTAGTCGATGATGCCTAGACACCTTCATATAACAATCTGTTGGCCATTAGTTGCTTGAGGACTTCCTTGAAAAACTTCTCTAATTCACTAGGTTCACCCGACATTCTAACTTTTAAATAGACAGGTCGGGGTAGGAGAACGGATAAGTGGGATATACAAATGAACAACGAGGTCTAGTTTCTGATAACACAGCTCGACACACAATCAATTCTATTCTTGTCTTAGTTAATCATGGGTAGCAAAAAGTTGTCCCAACACAGTGAATGACAAGTTAAATAAGCGGGGCCTTTGTAAAATATTATTTCAACGACCATGAATGCTTCCATCAATGTGAATCTATCTTTTATGGCACGGTCTTAACGTCCAAAAGCGGTCCATATGCCCATAAATTGATTTTCTAACCGTTCTGGAGTGTCATTCTAATGGTCAGGGTGCCTCCAATGATCATATAGTTTCGCTAGGGTGAAGTCCCATTCGATGTGGTCCCACCATTCTAGTGAGGTTCAAATCCTACAAACCTGCCTCCTATGATGTTCTAGTCTGCGAAGTCGTCCATCTATTCTCTGTAGATTCCTGTAGCTTTTCCAACTTATATTTCTTTTTATTGAGCTTCCTTTCCTTCTTACCTGTAATGTGAGTCTCTCTAACTGTTTCTATAATCCTCTTTCCATTTTTATTCTTATCTTCCCCTAGCGTAGTGACTTCACATTGTTGATGTGACCTCAAAGAGTCTGAAGTTAATATCCCCTTCCTTAAAACTTCCTGGGTGGATATACCTCTTTCTTGAATGGATAGGTCCTCCAAACCTTCTTGCATTGTTTCAACCTTGACAACTAAATCTCTTACCTTTTGTTGTTCATGCGTTGTTACTTTTTTCTGTTGCTTTGACTTATCCTCTCATTCTTCTATTAGTTGATCTAATTTTCTAGCTATGAAATACCTTAGTTCTTCATTTTTCTTTTTGGTGGCTTCTTCCTCTTCTTTCCTTCTGATCTGATCCTTCTCAATCCAAGTCTTACCTAGAAAAAGTGGGAAAGGGGCATTGTTATCAACAAACATATTGACTTCAAATTCCTCTTCAGTTGATGTTCCATGAATAATAATAAGTACATTAGTAACTCTTCCACATAAGGTTACCATCTTTCCCTTAAACAAGTCTATCCTTCCTAACGAAGGTATCATAGTAGGATTTCCCAAAATTTCCCAAGTGTCTTCTATCATAATATTCACTTGTGTTTCTTCATCCAAGACACAGTCTATGGAGAAGTCTTCTATTCTTGTACTTATGCATTGTTTTTCTTTTAGGATCCCTGATAAACTGACATCTTTGTGAACATCCATCATTTCTTTCAACTATACTAATGTAGTCTAAACTTCCTCTGGACTTTTTTCTTTATGACTTTCTAACATTCTCTTAGTCTCTTGAATTTCTTCATAGTTTTCTTGTATCATGTTCATTCGTTCAACTTTAGAAATCATCCTTGGATAATCCTCAACCTCATGACCAACAATATTACAACAAAGACGAATCAGACCTGTACCAGGGCATTCCTTAGCAAAATGTCCCAATCTTCTAAAATTATAACACAATGTCAATCCTCTTTTTATTTTAAATGTTCCCCAATCTCTTCTGTACTGCGCACTAGGATCATAGTGCTGGACCTGTAATCTACAAAAAATTCTTCTAGGTTCTTGCATCCACTTATTAGTCCAAAAACTCTTTCTATGCATAGGAATAACATATCTTTCTTCATTTCCATTAAATTTACTCAAATTATCTCTTTATTTCAACTGCGCCCTAGCCTTCAGACTAGGACATAACCTATTAAGCGTACTCAAATTCATGCTTTCAAAAAAAAAAATTCACTTATCTTTCTCTTGTCAAAGCACACAACTTTACCTCTTTTCTTCAGATCAGATTTCTTTCTTAGAACAGAGATTCACAATTCAAGTATAGTACTACACACTTCAGCAACAAATCTACACACATAGCTTCTCTTTTCTTTACTTTCACTCCCAACAATCACAGTTTCAGGTCCTGAAAACAGAACCATTTGTTGGCACAAGGGTAGACCTAGGTTTCAATGCTTAACAACACACCAACAAAACCCCGACTACCAGCCCTTTCGGCGACACATGCGAAGAAGGAGAAGTCTCACCCAAGGTAGAAGTAAGGGGGGTTACATGATGTAGGTGTCTGTAACCAAGATGGGACACATATATGTGATAACAACACTTCATAGGGTATTCTATTAACACTTAGAAGATGACATGCATTATTTTCCTAATCTTATTAACATCATAGAATGTACCCAAGAATCGATTGATGCAATAACAATAAATGATTATATATATTGAGCACTTAGCACTGAGTTAGATCTAACATTCATTTACCCTTAACACAAGTAAAGCACTAAGCAACAACAAATATATCTATCATACATAATAATCAAAGCACTGCGAAGATTCATAACATAAACAACACAACACAAAGAAAAACAAAGACACAAGATATAGGTGGTTCACCCCAATGTGGGGCTATGTCCACCAACCACTTCGCCTTATTTATTATTCATCTAAATCTTAAATTCATTCACTCCTATGCACTAAGCCACAGAGCCAAGCTTCGCATAGGACAAGAGATCTGCGCACTGAGCACCAGATCCTCCTTCCAAAACTAGGTCAAGACATAGAGAAAATTATCTATCAAGCACAGAGCCTTACTCACATGCATTCCTTGGCACAAATATGTTCAATATACTTTCACTTAGCTCCACAAACTACTAAAAAATATTCTACTTCTACCATACATTCTTACTTATTTATACTTTACAATCCATTACAATAAGGCCTAATCATGAGTAAACCCCATGGGCCGACATCCTATAAACCCATTACAAAAACCCTAGAGAACCCCTTACTGGGTCCACATAGCCCGCAAAATAAGTGATATCTGTGATCTCATCTCCGCCTGGGCACTCCTTCTTCGACCAATGTGTCGAAGTTCAAAAGTGGTCCAAAACTGACCAAGGTTTCCTCAAAAATTGGTCGAGGGCCAACAATATTTAAAGTATCATAAGTTTCTTCCATCTTGAGCATATTAATAATATGATTTCTATATTCACTATTCTTTATCAACTCATTGAATGGAACATAAATTTTAATTTTGGCCATCTCACTTTCAAAGATAAAGGAAGATGAGGTTTTTTCTACCTCTTTGATGACTATCTCCTTTCTCACTTCAGGTAATTTTATTTGGAGGTTCTTCTTTCTGCAAAGTCCTTCTTAGGCTGACTCGAAGAAAGTGTATTATTTTTAGACTCCTTGGTAGGATTTCCCTTTAGAGGATCTGCAAGCACCTTTTTTCTTCGAAGATTATATTATTTCTGGAATTGTATGATGGCATTCTACAAACCTTTCTGATAGTCTTCCTTTTCCATTGATAACCTTTCATCATTCTCCTGCATGAATGTATCATTTTAATCCATGAAATGATCATGTTATTCTTTATTTAAAAACACCTCTATGTCATCACCATCACTTCAATTCATATTCTCTTCAAAAGTTTCATCAAAATTTTCATTTACATAATTGTTTTGAAAAGGAGGTCTTATTTCTTGATCACCCTAGTTCCTCTAGTCTCTTTCTCTCATCTGTGGAACTACTGGTCTCCTTTGATTTTTGGGTGGAAAATCAACATGCTCTCTGGTGTTAGGATTATTATCTAAGGACATCCTTTCCATGAGTTTATCCATGGTCTTCATCATCAAATCAAACCTCTCTTTTGATGACTCTGAGGTTGAAGGCTACGCCTTATCTTGAACCTTTTTTATGTCTTTGTCAGAATTATATTTGATCTTTTATAAATCCATTATATTTACTTCAAATTATATTGCATCACTCATTGTTGTCCCTTGGTTAGGGAAGCAAGAAAAGAAAAAGGGAGAAAAAGCAAGGTGAGAACTTCGCGGAAGACACAATAACTATTACTGGGTCGAAGTGAGCAAAAGAGCAGAAAAGACAGAGAGAAGCCCAAGAAAGAAAGACGTTGGATGAGGAGATCGAGGATGACAGGTCAACAAGGAAGAAGGACCATGGGTGAATCATCAAGTGGAAAATTCCATCGTTAGATTATTTGGAGCACCACGTGAGAAGGAAGGAAAGATAGGTTGGCGAAGCCCTGAAAACGTGGGTCAAGTTGACCTAGGGTTTTATACACCTAGGGTTTTGGTATATAGGGTTTTGACACCTAGGTTCCAGCCTAAGGATGTCGGTGAGTGATTTTAATGTATAAATAAGAACCTATATGAAGGAAGAAGGTTCATTCAGGTTCGCGGTTGTTGGTTCTAGTTGTATTGTTTGATATGAGTGATTATTGTTGTGAGAGAGATAAGTGTTGAGTGAAGAGCCTTCCGATATTATAAGATCTTCAACTGGGTGTGAAGATCAACCCTCCAGTTGGGTGCATAGGGAGGGGATAGATAGAGAGAAGAGAGAAGATATGTTGGCTAAGGGCGCAGATCAGAACTATATGCTTCATTTTAATATATTATAAAGCATGGTTCTGTAGACGTAGCCCTAGAGAGAGGGTGAACCACGTATATTTGTCTTGTGTGTGTGATTGATGTTGTGTTATTTTACCTTGATATACTGTTATTTCATTGTTGTGGTAGATATGAAATATGTATGGAGTAGATATAAGTTGATAAGTAATATATGCATGGTATATTGTTCTAGTATTAGATCCACTTGACATTTTCCTTAGTTGTAGACATCTCTGTCCTGCAACCCCCCCATAGCTACTTTGAGTGAGACTACATCTTCTTTGTAGGTGTAGCTGAAAGGGCTAGTAGTTAGGGCTTGTTGGTGCGCTCTTGAAGTTGAACCCTGGGTCTACCCCTGTGCCAACAAATGGTTCCGTTGCTGGGACCGAAATCTTCATGAGGGAATATCAAAGTGGTTTCCATCAAAGACATAGATTCAGAACTGGATAGAGGATCAAGAAAAGGACTTCTCTGAAGCCTAAAACAAGAAACCTAATCTTAGTACAAAGGATTGGTTGGAGATACATATTTTTACTAATATACATGAGATATTCTTTGGAGGAATCCATTAGGAACTATATGAGTGGTTAGCCAAGTTGGCAGATACCCAGTTTGAGGTCAGATCTAGACCTCTTGTAGTTTGGATGTCAACACTGATCAAGAAGGTCAAGAGAGTTGAAAAAACCATGGAAAGAGAAGTAGATCACTAGTTTGATAGCACCATTGGAGGCTAAATCATCGAGTTTGTTGTTGAGAGAGTAGAGTCATATAGCCAAACCGAGAGATATTTCTTCAAGGGACCCAGAAGAAAATTTTCACACTTTCTGAAGTTTAGAATCAAGATGTTTTTGCATGAGAAGAACATCTTGAAGATATAGTAGATTGACCGGACTTGAAAAGGCTAATGTTTAGGAATTTGGACAACGATGATGACACAGAGGCTGGACATGCACGTAGTGGGACAGTGTTCAAAGAAGTTCATCTTGCGAACCTGTTCAATAAGAACTATGGAGAAGAGGTAGACCTGATGACCAAAGAGCATTCAAAACCCACTAGGGAAAAGGAAGAGGAAGCTAAAGAACCTCACTGGGACGAGCCAAAAACCTCAGGAACTGCGCAGATTATTGAAGCAAGTACTATTAATACTCCTGTTGGTTCAAAAACATTGAGCAATCAGATTAATCAGAGTTACCAGACTGCTCAGAGTACTATTACTAGTAGTCCACCACATACTTAGACAGGAAACCTAGGAAGATCTATGGTAGATGAGATGAGACTCCCTATCTTTAAAGGAGATGGATCTAAAGATCCTGATCAACATTGGCTTCTGTGTGAAGCCGTATGGAATATTAAAAATGTCACTGATGAATCTTTTAAAAGAACCCATTTTAGTACTACCCTTCGAGATCGTGCACTAAGATGGTACATGAAGCTTGTCAAAGGACTTTCACAGCCTAAGCCGTTGAATGAGATAAAAAATGAATTGATTATAGAGTTCAAGAAACCCAAGTCAAAGTCACAATGTATTACAGAGCTAATAGAGATCAAGTAGAAGGTAGCCGAACCTGTTTGGGAATTTGATCAAAGATTCAAGACCTTAATAGGCCGACTGAATTTTCAAATCCCAGATGAGCAGAACAAAGAATGGTTCATTGTTGACCTCTTACCACACATAAGAGTTCCTCTAATGAAATAAAAGATTTCTTCATAGGCCGAGGAATTGGATATCACCATGAAGCTAGAATCAACCCCTATGGGAGAATCAAGCTTAGGTATGAGTCAGATCTTGAGTAAGCTAAATAGATTATCTTTGCAGGTTGAAGATATGAAGAAATACAAGGGAAAAGATAAAAGAGAATACATATGGTGTGTCAGATGCAGATCAGAGGGCCATGAAAAGGAACACTATCCCCTATTCCATGAATATTTTCCCTCTGGAGCTCTGAGTCCTTTGAAGCAAGTCACCTTACCCTGGTGTGAGGTATGACGAAATAGACATTGTACTGGTGAGTGCTATTACATGCAAAAATATGTTCAGACACCCACAAATTTGTATTGCACGTTCTGTAAGTCCATGGGACATGATGATAGGGATTTTAGGGCTTATGATCTCATGCATGAAAGGTCAAGAGATATATACAAAATTCAAGGCAAAGTACAACAAGAAGGAAACACTACGTAGTAAAACTCCCCTGGGAAAGGAAACTTCAATCCTCACGATGGATTCAGAGGATGAGGATGAGGAGGATTTATGGGTCAAGGCTAATGAAAAATTATCTTTTATAACTATGTACAACCAGGACACTTGTCAAGGGACTGTCATAAACCTTTCACTACTTGCAACTATTGCAAATCCTTCGAGCACATTATTGAAGAATGTACAACATCATTGGCTACACGTCAAGAGAAATGAGGACCTCAGCAAAACCCATAGATACAATTGATCAAAGCTGAACCTCGCGGAGAAGAACCTAGAGTTTCTATTATTACTAGAGGAGGCGTTGTTATAGAAGAAGACAAACTGACCCAAGGAAAGACTGCAGAGGACTCAAGAGTCAAGAAAGCTACATAGAAGACCCAAACCTTTGGTGCAAAGAGAGAAAGAGAAATATTTGAGGAAGAAATAAAAGAGTTCAAAGGAGACCAAGTTTCTTCATCAAAGACACGGCCAAAATTATGAGAATATGGAATGCCTCAGGCATTTGATCATTCAGCTTCGCCATGAGAAGGAAAAGAGGTGAGCAAGCTAATGGAATTTCTATATAATTGCCTTAAGTTGATTCAGGATGAGAGCAGTGTATAAGAACTACAAAATTTAATTAGACAGTATGAGCTAGGAAAGACTGACCCCTTACTTAATAGGGAAGTACACCAAATCGCTAAAAAGAGAAGGACAAATAAGGAATTACACTTGAATGCTCAAATAGGAGAATATGATATAGACTATGTGGTCCTCGACTTAGGATCGGAGGTCAATTTCATGATGAAGCAAACTTGGGCGCTGATGGGAAAACCGAAGTTGATCTATTCCCCTATTAGGCTCAAGATGGCTAATCAGCAAGCTGTCAGCCCCTTTGGATGATTGGAACATGTCCCTGTGGACATCGAAGGAGTAAGAACATTTGCAGATTTTGAGGTAATTGAGATAGTTGATGACAACTTCCCTTACCCTGCACTGTTAGGAATTGACTGGGCCTTCAATAATTCCACTGTGGTTGATTTAAAGAAGAGACACATGACTATTGAAAAATATGGCCTTAGGGTCATTGCACCCTTAGATCCAGATGAAGGTCAACGATACACAGGGCCCATTAGAGAAGAATACCATGCATATGAACTAGAAAACATATACAAACTAACAACTAGATAGAAGGATTACATTAATCCTACGACCGATGAAAACCTAAGTTGGAGAAGTGACAACGCATGTTCATTAGAATCAGAAGAAGCACTAGAGAACTAGCAGAATAAAATGTATGAAGTATCTACAAGAAGATGTGCTAGAATAACCAGAGAAGTTCACAAGATAGACATAATAGTAAGTAACTTACCCACCTTTGATGGTCTGAATCCTTTAGAAACCTTCTTGTCAGACTTTGAAGAAAGTGTACCAATGAAACACAGATTGTTGGTGATGGATGAGGTCCTGAAAGCAACCCCAGCAAGATGGTGGGGGAATACAAAAAAGAAATATTATAGACTGGGTACAATGTTGTTGAATTGGTGTTCAACACCTCCTTCGGGACTCACGACATGGTTTAACAGCCTCCCGTGGATCCATTAACTCTGGTAGTGATGAGTTTACCAATAACCTGCAGGTTTTGCTCTAATGATAGCCGCACTGCCACTAAAAAATGGTATCATAGAGAAAGGTTACAGGTTTGAGTCCGCTTGATTGGTGTTGAGTATCTCAGTTGGTGCTGAGAGCCCTCAGTTGGTGCTGAGGGGGATATTGTTGAATTGGTGTTCAACACCTCCTTCAGGACTCATGACATCGTCTAACAGCTTCCCGTGGATCCATTAACTCTAGCAGTGATGAGTTTACCAATAACCCGTGGGTTTTGGTCTAATGGAAACCGTACTGCTGCTAAATAATGTTTGTTGGTAGGGCTTGCAGTTTTCACAGGGCAGTTTGCATAGTTTGCACAGTAGGGCAGTTTGCACAATTTGCATAGGACTTGGTTTTGTCATTAATGTCAAACTTTAAAATGCCAAAGGGGGAGTTTGTTGGTCAATTTTCACAGGCACCATGGATCATTTTTCACAGGCACGGTGGTACCTAATTTGGAGATCAACATGCCTCTTGACATACCGAAACGCAAAACTGCGAAGAACCCAGGAGGTGAGCCTTTGGTTATAAATCGAGGTCACATGTGAAACGAGCCTTGGAAGAGGAGTCGACACCCTTAGCTTGAATTTTGGAGATAGGATATTTACCAACACATGACATGTCATTCTAAGTAATGTCACTATGATACGTCACTCTGGGAATTTCTATTTCAGAATTTTTGCATGATAAGCAAAAACTCCAACATCACGAAGTCCTGAATGCCAAAATGCGAAAACGCTGAAATGCTGAAACGCTAAAAGACAAAATGAAGAAATGTGAAACATCGAAACATCGAAATGTGAAAACAACGAAATGTCGAAACACTAAAAGCCAAAATGCCTAAATGTGAAACATCGAAAGGCCGAAATGCAAAAATGTCGAAATGCCGAAACGCTAAAAACCAAAATGTCGAAATGTGAAATGTCAAAACATCGAAATGCAAAATGCCGAAATACCTTTTTGTATAGGTTGTAGTCACCGCCATTGGTCATGTGAGAAGGAGGATCTAGCACAAAGTTAAAGATCCTTTTTAGAGATCGCAACATGAAGAGACGAGATGTATTCACCTCAGGATTGTCGATATGCATATCACAAAAGCGCCTTTTGGTAAAGGCCCATGGTCACAACCAATGGGCATATGGAGTAAGCAAGAGACCCATATTCTATATCGAACGATGTGGATTAAATACTTAAACTGATCGTGTGGTGGTTGTTCTTCTAGATTCCTTGGCCAATAATAATCACTGTAAGATAGTTATTCAGTTATTGTAACTGAATCTTCGAAGCCTGAGGGTCCAAGTGTACGCTGTGAATATACAGGGTAGAAATAAGTGAAATTTGGTGAGATGAATGTTGGTGCATATGGAATTAATGGTACAACCGTAGCTCTAAGGTAAAATTCATTTTTGTAAATGAATATAAAACCGAAATAAAATCATACAGGGACAGTGAGAAGAAATGATGAAGATATAACAGAGATCAAGGGGAGAAGAATTGATTTTGATATGATTATATAAACAAAGAGGACTTGAATGATGAATCCTTTACCAGAGAATATAAAGAGTTGGTTTGCAGGTTCTTAGTGACAGAGAAGGATTCTAGGGTGGTAGGGATGAGAAAGGGGAGACTGTAAAGTCTCCTATACAAGTTGGTGCTTATACATCTGGGAGTTGTATCTTCCATTCAGTAGGTGCCGAAGAAACAGAGGTAACAACCTCATCTAGTTTGTAGCTCAGATAAAATAAGAATGTAAAGATGAGTTGGAGCTTGCCTTTCATTCATAAGAAGAAGAGATTTTTGCCTTTTGGGTTTCCTCATGAAAAATCACTGTGTCACTGTTTCATTTATGTGATTTTATATTTATTGGTTAAATGTATTACTGCAAGTTAAATGTTAAAGGCATGATTTATTGATTAATAAGTAATCTTCTTATAAAATGAAAGGAATTTTATACAACTGATTCAACCCCCCCCCCCTCTCAGTTGACTTATCCTGTACAACAATTGGTATCCGAGCGGGTTACTTCAAGATATCAGTTTAACCACTGGAAGTTGTTTATCATTCATAATGGATAAGAAGTTAGAATTTACAAAACATGGATTGCCTTTGTTTGATGGTCATAATTATATTTTTTGGAGTATCAGGATGAAGTTATTTTTACAAACTCAAGGAGTAGATATATGGCAAGCTGTACTAAATGAATATAAAGTCCTCGCAACCATTCCAATAGATGCTGCAGGTAAGAGACTCTATGAGAGTAATTCCAAAGCTATGTATGCAATACAAGGAGGTCTAGCAGGGTCATAATTTGTTAAAGTTATGCATTGTGCATCAACAAAAGAAATATGGGATAAATTGAAAAATGTATATGATGGAGACACTAAGGTAAAGAGTGCTAAGCTATAATCATATAGAAGTCAATTTGAAAGCCTGAAAATGGAAGAATCTGGAGATATAGCCACCTACTTTCTTCGTATTGATGAAGTTGTTAATACCATGAGAGGTCTAGGAGAAAAAGTTAATAATAATATTATTGTGCAAAAGGTACTTAGATCACTTCCTGCAAGATTTGATTCAAAAATATCTTCATTAGAAGAAAGAATAGATATTGATACTTTAGAAATGGATGAATTACATGGAATACTAACAACATATGAGATGAGATTCAAGAACCTCTGGTGAGAATTCTTTCAGGAAAGAAGCAACTTTCAAGGTAGAAAAGAAAGATAAGAAAAATATTGAAGCATAAATCAACAGTCATGAAGAGAAAGAAGGTGATGTGGAAGAAGCAAATTTTGTTAAAAATCTGAAAAGAGGTACTAACAAGTATAAAGGTAAGCTTCCTCTAAAATGCTTTGGTTGTGGTAGAATAGGACATTTTGCATCTAAGTGTCCTTAAAATAAGAATAATGATAATGAAGAAGAAAGTGATAGAAAACCTAAGGAATTCAAGAATAGACATAAGAAGTTTTTTCAAAGAAAAACTTACAAAAATAAAAGCCTGTGTATAAAACATGACAGTGATATTTCAGAATCTGGTGAGAGTGATGACAGTTCAGATGTACAACTTTTTATGGCTATGGAAAAATAGGATGATCAGTCTGGTGAAGAAGAAGAAGGTGAAGTTGATCTAGAAGTTGAACTGGTAAGTGCTTTAAGTGAATTAATAAAAGTGAGAAGGGAATGCAAACATTTTAAAAGAGAAATTGAGAATCTAGAATTTGAATTACAAAAATCAAATGGTTTGATTGATAGCACTGAAATCATGATAGTTGACTTAAAAATTAAAATAGAAGAGGCTAGAGTGATTGAAGAAGCTCTAACTAAAATTCTTGCAGAAAAGGATAAGGAAAATGAAGGTTTAAAAATTGAAGTAGTCTCATTAAGAAATAAAGTACAAGAAAATAACATGAATCGGAGTTCTCAAGTGTTAGATCAAAGTATTAGTAGTCAAATATCAACATATGATAAGACTGGAATTGGTTATAAATATGCAATAACTAATGGATGTTCTAGTTCAAGTGTTGAGAAAACAGGTACAGAGGATAATCATGAGAAAATTACTAGCAAGAAGATGGAATCAAAAAGACAAGAAGAAAATCAGGGTTCAACAATGCATAGAAGAAGTTATGGTAGACATCAAAACAGGTTTGAAGGCCACTGTTTCTTTTGTTGTAAGTATGGACATAAGGCTACATTTTGTAATAGTTTTTCAAGAAATATAAATGCACATAACAGTCATGAAAGGTCTAATTTTGAATATAGAAGAGGACATGGTAAAACTAGTCAAAACAATATGAACTAGTCTTACAACAGATTTGACACCTTAAGATATGAGACTGAATGTTACAAGTGTAACAAATTTGGGCATGTGTCAAGAAATTGTCCTATGAGTTTTCAAAAATTTAATGAACCCACTTACACAGATCTGAAAACCAAATTTTGGAA
>ML782378.1:126815-137422 GCA_009831015.1 Picea engelmannii | reverse complement strand
ACTGTGATGAAAATGGGATAAGAAGACATTTTTATGTTATTGAAACACCTCAACAAAATGGAGTGGTTGAAAGAAAAAATAGGACTGTTATGGAGATGGCTAGAACTATGCTCAATGAATCTAAACTAAGTAATATACTATGGTCTCAAGTTGTTCATACTGCTGTTCACATTTTAAATAGAATCTTGCTGAGAAACAATCATTTTAAGACACCCTATAAGTTATGGAAAGGCAAACCAATTAGTGTTAAACATTTCAAAATTTTTGGTAGTAAATGTTATATCAAAAGAGTTGACAAGCATTTGGGTAAGTTGGAATCTAGAACATATGAAGGTATTTTAGTTGGGTATTCCTATTCAAGGAAATCTTATAAATGTTACAACTTCAGATTGAACAAAATAGTTGAAGCCATAGATGTGAAATTTGATGAATCCTCATTTTTGAAGTATAAATCTAAACAAAAGAAACATCAAATATATGAGATATATGACAAGCATAAAATGAATGATGAGGTAAGTGAAACAAAAGAAACTAAGGCTGCTGACAGTGAACAATTAATTCCTACTTTGACACAGGGCACAACTCCATTCAAAAGCATGACTCCATCAAAGACTCCAAGCAAGAGAATACAAAATAATCACCCTGAAGAATAGATAATTGGTGACATAAATGTAGGTGTTGGAACAAGAAGCAGAAGGCAAGAGTCCACCTCAACTCATGAACATGTATCTTTACTTTCTCTGATTGAACCCAAAAATATTGAAGAAGCAATTAAAGATGAGTACTGGATGAAAGAAATGAATGAAGAACTTAGTCAAATAGAAAAGAATAAAACATGGGAATTGGTTCCTAGACCTTTGAATAAGAATGTCATAGGGGCTAAATGGGTTTTTAGAAATAAGATGGATGAAGCAGGTAAAATAACTAGAAACAAGGCTAGATTGGTTTGTAAAGGGTATGCACAAGTAGAAGGAATAGATTTTGGAGAAACTTTTTCTCATGTTTCAAGAATGGAATCCATTAGACTGATTCTAGCTTATGCCAGTTCTAAACACATTAAAGTTTACCAAATAGATGTAAAGTCTGCATTTTTGAATGGTGATTTAGAGGAAGAAGTATATATGGAACAACCAAATGGTTTTCAGGTACAAGAAGTAGAAAAGTATGTTTACAGGTTGAAAAGGCATTGTATGGCTTGAAGTAAGCACCAAGGGCTTGGTATTCTAGTCTTGACAATTACTTGAGGCATCGAGGATTCAGGAAAGGTAAAATTGATAGTAATCTATATATTAAAGAAGACAATGATAGCCTGATCATTGTTGAGATATATGTAGATGATATCATTTTTGGTAGTGATGATAATAGGCTCAGTAAACAATTTCCTGAAAGTATGCAAAAAGAGTTTGAGATGTCCATGCTAGGATAAATGAAGTTTTTCTTAGGCTTGCAAATTAATCAATTTGATAAAGGTATTTCCATTTCTCAAACCAAGTATATCAATGAAATGCTTAAGAAAATTCAGATGGAAGATTCTAAACCAGTTGGCACTCCCATGGTTACTGGTTGTAAATTAAGTAAGTCTGATGATACTAAAGATGTTGATTAGACAGTATACAGATCTATGATTGGTAGTATTATTTATGCTACAACTACAAGACCTGATATTATGCATGCAGTTTGTCGAGTTGGAAGGTTTCAGGCTTCACCAAAAACTTCTCATCTACTTGCAGTCAAAAGAATTTTCAGATATCTTAAGGGGACAACAGAGTATGGTTTATGGTATCCTACAGGTAATCAACTTGATTTATATGCTTTCACTAATGCTGATTGAGCAAGTTGTGTTGATGACAGGAAGAGTACTAGTGGAGCAACATTTTTTCTTGGAGGATATCTTGTAAGTTGGTCAAGTAAAAAACAATCAGCAGTGTCTTTGTCTACTGCTGAAGCAGAATACATTGCAGCTACAACTTGTTTCACTTAGGTTCTATTGATGAAACAAATGCTGGAATATATACATGTTCATTATAATGAACCTATACCTATCTTCTGTGATAATACCAGTGCAATTAGTATTTCTAAAAATCCTGTTATGCATTCCAAAACAAAGCACATTCCCATTAAATTTCATTTTCTAAGACAGCAGGTTATGTCTAAAGTTATTAAAGTGGAATATGTTGGCACAAAGAATTAGATAGAAGATGTATTTACTAAACCTTTATCTAAAATGCAATTTGAAAGTCTCAGGGATCAGTTGGGGGTTTACCCTCTGTAATTTATTTTCATTCTCAAAGATTGCATGGGGTTCATTATAAAATCAGACTGCACAGGTTTATTGACTATTATTGATAGGGGGAGTTGCTGTTGAAATGATACATCTTTGCAAGTGATTTTCTTTGATCAGGGGGAGTATGGTTGATTCCTTTTCCATAGATGTCAAAAGGGTGAGAAGAGATTTAAAGTTTTCCATCAATTCCAAAGGGGGAGTTTGTTGGTAGGGCTTGCAGTTTGCACAGTAGGGTAGTTTGCACAGTTTGCACAGGACTTGGTTTTGTCATTAATGTCAAACTTTAAAATGCCAAAGGGGGATTTTGTTGGTCAGTTTGCATAGGCACCGTGGATTAGTTTTCACAGGCATGGTGGTTCCTAATTTGGAGATCAACATGCCTCTTGACATACTGAAACGCAAAACTGCGAAGAACCCAGGTGGTGAGCCTTTGGTTATAAATCGAGGTCACATGTGAAACGAGCCTTGGAAGAGGATTCAACACCCTTAGCTTGAATTTCAGAGATCAGAGATTGACCAACACATGACACATCATTCTAAGTAACGTCACTATGATACATCACTCTGGGAATTTCTATTTCGATATTTTTGCATGGTAAGCAAAAAATCCAACATCATGAAGTCCCAAATTCTGAAATG
The DNA here is from genome assembly GCA_009831015.1 of Picea engelmannii. Lineage (NCBI taxonomy): Eukaryota > Viridiplantae > Streptophyta > Pinopsida > Pinales > Pinaceae > Picea > Picea engelmannii. The sequence goes on along the minus strand of ML782378.1, from coordinate 134,499 downwards.
CTAAAAGCTGAAATGTAGAAATGTGAAACATCGAAACGTCGAAATGAGAAAACATCGAAATGCCAAAATGCTAAAAGCCGAAATGCTGAAATGCAAAAACACCGAAATGCCGAAACGCTAAAAACCGAAATGCCGAAATGTGAAATGTCGAAACGTCGAAATGTGAAATGACGAAATACCTTTTTGTATAGGTTGTAGTCACCACCATTATCATGTGAGAAGGAGGAGCTAGCACGAAGTTAAATCTCCTTTTCGGAGATCGAAACATGAAGAGACGAGATGTCTTCACCTCAGGATTGTCGATATGCGAATCGTGAAAGCACCTTTTGGTAAAGGCCCGTGGTCACAGCCAATGGACATATGGAGTAAGAAAGAGACCCATATTCTATATCAAATGGTATGGATTAAATACTTAAACTGATCGTGTGGTTGTTGTTGTTCTAGATGCCTTGGCCAATAATAATCACTGTAAGATAGTTACTCAGTTATTGTAACTGAATCTTCGAAGCCTGAGGGTTCAAGTGTACGCTGTGAATATATAGGGTAGAAATAAGTGAAATTTGGTGAGATGAATGTTGGTGCGTATGGAATTAATGGTACAACCATATTTCTAAGGTAAAATTCATTTTTGTAAATGAATATAAAACCAAAATAAAATCATACAGGGACAATGAGAAGAAATGATGAAGATACAACAGAGATCAAGGGGAGAAGAATGGATTTTGATATGATTATATAAACAGAGAGGACTTGAATCATGAATCCTTTTCCAGAGAAGATAAAGAGTTGGTTTGCAGGTTCTTAGTGACAGAGAAGGATTCCATGGTGGTAGGGAGGAGAAAGGGGAGACTGTAAAAGTCTCTTGTACAAGTTGGTGCTTGTACATCTGGGAGTTGTAGCTTCCATTCAGTAGGTGCTAAAGAAACAGAGGTAGCAGCCTCATCTGGGTTATAGATCAAATAAAATAAGAATGTAAAGAGGAGTTGGAGCTTGCCTTTCATTCATAAGAAGAAGAGGTTTTTCCCTTTTGGGTTTCCTCATGAAAAATCATTGTGTCACTGTTTCATTTATGTGATTGTATATTTATTGGTTAAATGTATTACTGCAAGTTAAATGTTAAAGGAACGATTTATTGATTAATAAGTAATCTTCTTATAAAATGAAATAAATTTTATACAACCGATTCACACCCCCCCCTTCTCTCAGTTGACTTATCCTGTACAACAAATGTCATACCTTGATGACAACACAGTTCTCAACACAAGTAGAAGGCTGTGAAGTTTGGTACACAGGTCGAAGTTACCCAAAGGACCATGTGCGAAGCTGCGAGAAAGCCTGGAGCAATGTTCCTCAAGAACAATGGGTACACAAATTCATCAACACACTGGACATGACACCTATCAATTGGTACCTTCAAGCAGAGCTGTGACTCATCACTATAGATTGGAAAGGTATGACTCAGAATTTTATAACCACCTTCTTATTTGAAAGTCAATATCCTTCAGTATATCAAGCATTACATATTGTGAGACATAAGCTATTCAAGGAGGCATCTAGCATTCCTTTGGAACAATAAGAGGATGAATGGACTGCACCTCTCCAAAAACTACAAGGTTGTTACAACATCAATGTTGATGAAGAAGATGATCTGAGGAAGGTGAAAATCACAGAAACAAAAGGATAGAGAGATGTGGAAGGACCAAGAGTTGAGTTACCATTCATTGGACATCCAATCAAGATTAAGAAGGTCAATATTGGAACAGAACAGACATCGAAGCTTGCAAATGTTGGAGATTATTGGGATGTTGCCACTATTGACAAGATCATAGAATTACTGCATGAATATCAAGACTTGTTTCCAACCAAGTTCACTGATATGAAGGGAATTAAAGGGCCTATGGGAGAGATGAGGATCCCTTTGAATCCATACGCAAGACCAGTCAAATAGAGACCCTATAGACTAAACCCTAAGTACAAAGAGAAAGTGAATATTGAGCTCAACAAAATGTTGGAAGCGGGGATTATAGAACCTATGGAAGAGTCAGAGTGGATTAGCCCTATGATGGTACAAGACAAAAAGATAGGAGAGATCAGGATCTGTGTAGACCTTAGGAAGTTGAATGATTCTTGTTTGCGTGCTCCCTTCCCTACACCATTCACCGATGAAGTGTTGGATAATGTGGGAGGCCAGGAAGTATATTCTTTTAGAGATGGATTTTTAGGATACCATTAGATCCAAATTGCCAAGGAAGATCGCCACAAGACCACATTTGCAACAGAATGGGGGTCCTATCAATATACAATGATGCCATTTGGATTAAAGAATGCCCCAACTATCTTCTCCAGGGTGGTGGTCGAAGCATTCAAGGAGTTTTTGCATAAATTTCTAGAAGCATATTTTAATGATTGGATTGTTTTTAGTTTATTGAAGAATCATATTGAATGTCTAAGGCTAATGTTGATCAAATGTATACAGTGTCAAATTGCCTTAAATTTGAAGAAGTGCATCTTCTTCTCACCATTTGGAGTGTTGTTAGGCCATATTGTATGCAAGTAGGGATTGTTGGTTGACCCATCTAAAATTTTCATTATTGTTGATATACCCCCTCCTACTTTAGTCAAATAGTTGCACACTGCGCTGGGACACACAAGATATTACAGGAAGTTCATTAAAGGATATGCCCAAATTACAACACCCATGGAGAAGCTTTTGAAGAAATATTGTCAGTTCAGTTGGATAGAAGAATGCCAACAGAGCTTCGACACACTGAAATAGAAAATGGTTACTACGCCTATTCTAGTCTTTCCAGATTGGATCAAGGAATTTCACGTACATGTTGATGCATGTTCCATTTCCTTAGGAGCAGTGTTAACACAACCTGTTGAAGGAGATATTGATCATCCATTATATTTTTCTATCAGGAAGCTATCAACTACAGAGGTCAACTATACCACCACTGAGCAAGAAGGGTTAGTCACGGTGTATGCTCTGCACAAATTTTTCCACTACTTGTTGGGAGGGCACTTTAAAATGTTTACTGATCACTCCACGCTGAAATACCTAGTTAACAAGCCAGTGTTGGGAGGGATAATATGAAAATGGCTTCTCATATTTCAGGAATATGACTTTGAGATCATAGTAAATCCAGGAAGAATGAAAAAAGGCCCCGACCACTTGTCAAGATTGGAACATCGTGAAGAGCGACCAATTTGGAGGATGCACTGTCAGATGCATAACTGCTAGCCATTAGAAATATTGATGACCACTTCACAGAAATATTCCAGTTCTTGTCATCATGAATGGCACTAAATGAGTATATGATTCCCAATAAGAAACAACTAGTAGTGTGCGTTGCATACTTCTCACTTATAGTTGGACAACTATACAAGATGAGATAATAAGAAGATGTGTTATGGAGGCAGAGTGACCATTGATCCTTACAAAATCTCATGAGGGCATCGTAAGAGGACATTACCCAAGGAAAGAAACTGTGCAGAAGGTTCTGAGAGCTGGCCTTTGGTGGCCTACCTTACACAGAGATGATAAAGACTACTACAAGGCCTGCGATGTATGTCAAAGAGTTGGAAAACTGTCCAGAAGAGATGAAATGCCATTAGCACCACAACTGACCCTACAAGCATTTTAAAAATGGGCCATTAATTTTGTGGGACCTATAAACCCACCAAGAAAGCGCACAAGGGAAAGGTACATCATCACTGCGACATAATACTTGACCAGATGGGCTGAAGCTAGAGAAGTCAAGGACTGTAGTGAAACTACAGTTGCATGCTTCATATTTGATGACATCATAACCACATTTGGATGCCCAAAGATCCTTATGAGTGATCAATGCACACATTTCATAAATAATATTGTTGAATCCTTGACCAAGGAATTTGCAGTGCACCAGAAGAGCACACCTTACCATCCACAAGAAAATGGGACCATTGAAGCATTCAACAAGATCTTGGAAACAACACTGATGAATATTTGCAGTGTGAATAGCGATGATTGGGATTTAAGAGTACCAGCAATACTATGGGCCTATAGAACCACTTGCAAGAAGCTAACAATGCAGACCCATTTTAAGTTAGTATATGATCTCGAATCCATTGTGCCAATGGAATATTTGGTACCAAGCCTAATAATTGCTACCTTTACAACTATGGATGACACTGGTGTTGTTCAAGAGAGGATTGCACAGTTGGTCAAATTGGAAGAAGACAGATTTGTTGCAGGATTTCATCAGCAGGTACATAAGGAAAGAGAGAAGGCCTATCATGACAGACACATTAAGAATAAGGCATTCAAACAAGGTGATCTAATACTAGTATATGAAAGTAAGTTCATCAAGTATCTTAGGAAGTTTAGAATTCATTGGCTCGGGCCATATGAGGTCACTTATGTTACAAAAGGAGGAGTTGCACAGTTGAAGACTTTAAAGGGATAATGGAAGGAAGGATTAGTGAATGGGAGCCGAATGAAGTTGTAGTATGACAACCAGATGCCTCACATATCTAAGTAAAAGCATAAGGAAAAGGGTCTAGGTATTAGGTGTAGTTGAAACTAGGTACCAGACACAGAAAAGATAGTCTACACAAGGAAGGAGAGGAGGCATAGAGTAGAAAGCAAAGGCTTCACTGTGAAGCTTGAAGTCGAAGTAAGACAAAATATTTAGATTTGAAGTGCCTCGGGACGAGTCATAGGTGATTTTTGGGGGCCTGTTGGCCATTGGTTATGGAAGAAAGAAAATAAAAAGGGAGAAAAGGAAAAATGAGAACTTCATGGAAGACACAGTAACTGTTACTAGGTCGAAGTGAGAAAAAGAGAAGAAAAGGCAGAGCAAAGCCCGAGAAAGGAATCCATTGGATGAGGAGATCGAGGATGATAGGTCAACAAGGAAGAAGGACTGTGGATGACTCAACAAGAAGAAAAATCCATCATTAGATGCTTTGGAGCACTGTGCGAGAAGGAAGGAAAGACAGGCTGGCGAAGCCCTAAAAATGTGGGTCAAGTTGACCTAGTGTTTTAGACACCTAGGGTTTTGGTATCTAAGGTTTTGACACCTAGGGTTTGGCCTAAGGATGTCGGTGAGTGATTGTAATGTATAAATAAGAACTTATATGAGGGAAGAGGGTTCGTTTAGGTTCGAGGTTGTTGGATCTAGTTGTATTGTTTGATATGAGTGATTATTGTTGTGAGAGAGAGAAGTGCTAAGTGAAGAGCCTTTTGGTATTGTAAAATCTTTAGCTGGGTGCGAAGATCAACCCTGCAGCTGGGTGCGCAGGGAGGGGAGAGATAGAGAGAAGAGAGAAGATTTGTTGGCTAAGAGTGTAGATCAGAACTGTATGCTTCATCTTAATATATTATAAAGAATAGTTGTATGGATGTATCCCTAGAGAGAGGGTGAACCAAGTATATTTGTCTTGTGTGTGTGATTGATGATGTGTTATTTTGCCTTGATATATTGTTATTGCATTGTTGTGGTAGATCTGATAGATGTATGGAGTAGATCTAAGTTGATAAGTAATATATGCATGCTGTAATGTTCTAGTATTAGATCCACTTGACATTTCCCTTGGTTGTAGACATCTATGTCTTGCAACCCCCCCATAGCTGCTTCGGGTGAGACTGCATCTGCTTCGCAGGTGTAGCCGAAAGGGCCATTAGTTAGGGCTTGTTGGTATGCTCTTAGAGCTGAACCCTGGGTCTGCCCCTATGCCAACACTCATCATATCATATAGTGAATTGGATCTTCTTTCCCTTAACAACAAATCAAATGCAGTGTCAAAGGAATCATCGTATCTAAGTTGAGAAGCTCTAGGAGGAGGTTTTACTTCAGTAGGAATTGAGTTGTAAACTTTCATAAATCTAGCTGAAAACTCTTGTATTGTTTCATCAGGTGACCTTCTCATGTTGTTGTACTGAATTAGCAACTGAAGGGGGTTTTTATTGTCACCCCACTTAAAATAAAACTTGTTTCAAAGGCTACAAAATATGGGATACTTGATACTAGGAGAGATCTGAACCATTTTCTGAATTCACTTGCGAGACTTTGTGAAAACAATCTAATTTTTGCATCTTCATAATCTACTTCTTCTAGGTCCACAAAATCATTGAACCAGTCTAAGTGTTTTGGGGATGACACATTGCTTTCAGCATCATACAAATTAATCCTTTGATTATAGTCCTGGGGTAAATCATGTAACTGAGCAAGTAGGACAAGGGGGGAAAACCTAGCTTCCATAGTTGTAGGAAGAACTTGAAGTGGTTGATTTTTCTGAGTAAGAATCACAACATGTTTAATAGAGGCAACTGAACTTAAATCTTGGAACCTCTTCCCATCAAAGATGACTTCATTCAAACTGGATTCAGATCTAGTTATGAACAGAGTTTGCTCAAATTTAAAATCAAAATGAAGGTCTTCAATGCTTTTTACTCCATCTTTGGGTAAAGATAGTTTTCTTTCCAAACAAAAAACTAGACTTGTTGGATTTTATTTTCTTTTGTGTACAGGTTTCTCAGGATCAAACACAGGGATTATTGCTTCTGGGTTTGGATTTCTTCTAGAATGAACTCTCTTGGGAGCTAGGATTTCTTTCTCAAACTACTTTATGCTACTGGTATATTTATAATGGAGTCACTAGGGTAAATTTAGTTTTAGCCAATAATGTGTTTGACTCACTGTCACCCTCAGGAATCAAATCCGAAGTTTTAAGTCATTTTTTTCCTAGGGAAGACTTCACTTTCGCTCCCCGACAACGGCGCCAAAATGTTAGCACTCTGTAAATTTGTTTTGATTGATAAAACAAATGACATAGGTAACCTACAAACCACTTGAGAGTTGGGTACTAGCCTGCTCATCTCAGAGAGGGCTCTCTCCTATCACTTGGTCTTTGACAAATGAGTTTTCTTTAACAATTCACTGGCTAGGTTTTGTTTCTTTGAAGGTTTTTTTATAATTTCACTGGAAAGGAAGGGGAAGGATACTTAGGGATATGGATTAAAAATTATGAAAATGAATGGAATCACTGATTGGTCGGTTGAAATATCTAGAGGATAAAGGATAAATGAGGCAATGAATCTGAGTTATAAATTGTAATTTGTAGAGTGTAAGAAGAAAGGAAAAACATATAGCTGCATCAGAGAATTAAATAAAATCAATTCTTACTTAGTTAGGAAGAACTTAACATAGTTTAAATTGCTTAAGCCAAGAGTATCACAATATCAATTTTGGGTCTTCAACTATCCAATTTAAACATAATACAATGAAAATGAAATCAAGAACATAGGAAATACATACGGAGAAAGAAGACAAATCTCAGACCACCACCATTAGAATATTTTCGTGGAAATTTCAAGACATCTGAATGTGCATTCTATTCAGCATCAAAAAATTACATTCAAGTTCCAAATTGCTGAAATCATCCCCTTGCGCTTTGTTGACAGGCGAAATTGACTGTCTGTCAACTGGAAGAACGAGTCTGGTTCGGGGTTGTCTAAATAACCCAAGCCGTTTGGTGTAATTCGTTCTGACGGATTTAATGGCTCCGTTAGCCAATCTAAGAATCCTAAAAGAAACAAATAAAAGAGAGAAATAACTAACTAATTACTAAACACTATATATATGTACATATGCTCTAATGTAACTGTAGTAGTTATATTTAAGCAGAAGATATACAA
>ML782378.1:65926-111561 GCA_009831015.1 Picea engelmannii | reverse complement strand
ATTGATTCATTTTATGAATGATAGCTTTGTCTTCTTCATAGATTGAATTGTCACATATAAGTGTTCTGCACAATAGGTTTCCCTTTTGCAGGAATTTATAATCAGAAAATTGTTATGATTTTCTTTTATGTCTTGTTTGTCCTATAACATACTTCAAGAAGCAGCATAGCTGATCGTTTCTGAAAGGCTTAAGGACGAAACGGTGTGAATTTCTTCCTCCAACCAGCTTAAGAAGTCATCATACACAGGGCAGACTTGGAGCATTTCCAGGTCAATTAGTTAGATGTTTATTGTTTTGATTAAGTAGTATAATGTAAATGATAGTTTAGTTAGATTTATATTACATTGTTTAATTTCAGTAATATATATTAGATTATTTAATTTCATTAGTTCATATTTCCTTTTCATAAATATAAAATCAAAAAAGAGATCCTTGGTTGTCTCAGGGCAGCGAATACATATGATTTTTGCAGGTTTTAATCAAATCTGTAGGTTGCCCATAGTGTACATTTGTGAATAAGGAATATCATAACTGATAATTAAGTAGTTGATTTGAGTTATTATAATCATAATTAGTATCTTGTATATATAATAGTTAGTAGTTTATAGTTAGATCAGTGTAGTTAGTTTAGTTTATTTTATTAGTTTCTAGTTTCCTTTATTTTAGTTAGTTTCTTGTATTTAATTATAGTTTAGTTTGTTTTAGTTAGTTTAGTAAGATTTCTTAGCTCAGATCATTTCTCTTTGGTTTTCATAGAAGACCTTAGAGCGGCCAACGGAGCTGTTAAACTCGTCAGGGTGGTCCATTCCAAACGGCTTGGGTTATTTAGACAACCCCAGACCGGTTCCACTCTCCCAGTTGACGGACGGTCAATTTCACCCATCAACATACCGATGAATGAAAGTTGATTAATAGTCACCATTCTTCCATCGTGTGGGAAAGATATCACATGAAAATGAGTGGACACAATAGCTTTCATGGCATAGACATAATCCCGCCAAAGGAGTAAAGAGAAATCCAAGGGGTCTTAGACTACCATGACATCAATAAAGATAGTTTTCCCTCCCAAAGTTACCAGAAACTGAGGAAGGGTCCCTAAAGTTTGATTAGTTCTTCTATTAAAAGCTAATAGATTCTGTGTAACTAGTGCAAGCTTAGGACAACCTAAAGCATTCCAAGCAATAGAGGACTAAATACTAACTGATGCACCGTCATCTATCAACATTTGAGGAACGTCCCGACCACAAACCTATACTGTAATCTGGAAAGGAATGTGAGAGGGAAGATGAGGTCCAGTTAGCGCACCCCTGTAAAAAAGGATGGCCTCAATGCTTGGAGGGGGTTTCGTGGGAGAATGAGGAATTCCCCCCAGCACAGTAGATTCTTTATCAATGAGAAAAACGTGGGCATCATTGGGTTTACTCTCTAGAGGGAGAGTAGGATTGACCAATGATGGGATTGAATCGACCATGCAGGCACTCTTTAGAGAAAGAGTGGAATTGACCGAGGAAGGGACTAGATCAACCACTTTGGCACTCGTCAAAGGAGTGGGATCGACCAATGACAGAACTAGATCGACCACTTGGATTTCATTCTCCAAGGGGAGAATGGGGTCGACGGGTGGAAATAGATCGATCAATTTGGTGTCACTCTCTAACAGGAGAGTGGGGTTGACCGAGGATGAAAATGGATCGACTACTTAGGTTACACTCTTTTGATGAAGAGTAGGGCTGATCTATGACAGAACTAGATCAACTACTTGGGTTTGTGGTTTAATCAAGGAGGAAACTATATTGACCATCTAATCAACTAGACTGACTGAGGATGGAACTGGATTGACCAGTCCATGAACTAATGATGGATTGGGGGAAATTTTACAATAACCTTTTGGAAGTTGATGTTTTTCCAAAAGAGAAGAAGCCTCGTCCATGCGAGGATAAAGGTGAGAATAATAATCAACTTTGCATAACATACAAGGGAATTTGACAGTTGTCTTCTTCTTACCAACCTTGATGTCACTAGTTGACGGGGTATCACCAGCATGTCTAGCAGAGGCCGATGATGTGGAGGACCACATTTCTAAGAACTTGGGAATAATAGGGAAATCCCTCAGAAAGTGGTCACCCTTACAAAGACTGCAAGGGAATTTGGGTTTCGGATTCTTCATTTTAATCTTGTTGACCTCATCAACACTCCCAGTACTATTAACAATAGATGGTTGGTTGGATCCAACAGCTTATGTTGTTGGAGCCTTGGTCCTTTTCGGGCTCTTCTTCTTCTTATTCTCTTTCCATTTCTTCTTCTTCATATCAATCTGGCTACTTGCTTTAAATCTTTCACTAGACGAAGAAGGAGAAAAGGAAGGAGACTTAATGGGTGAAGAAGGCGAAAAGTCGACATGAGATTGATGTGCGGGTGGTGTACTGACATATAAAGTATTAGGTGCATTTGAAACATTGGGAGGATTCGAGATCACTGAAGTGGGGAACAACCAAACCGATAATTTGATGGCGAGTCCCATAAAACTCAGTGTGGCAATGTACAGAGGACCAAAGTATTGAAATGAAGGAAAGGTATAAGGTTCCCCAGGAGAAGGGGTTCCCCCATTAGTACTCTCAATATTTGATGCCATTAACACTAACTCGACCTAAGGTCCACTAAGTAACACAACCAACACACGCTATGAATCTGAGAAAAAAACAATCAAACAAAACCTTCCCACAATGAAACCACTAGTTGGTGATAAAATCCAACATTGCGAGATCAAAATAGGAAGAGGTGGGGATAGAGCGGGTGGATCATTTACGTTGGTGACCTGATTAACAGACTTATGCCTTGGTGCAAGCTTCCATGCAGTAATTGTGGATTTACCCTCCAAGGAGCCCGAGTGAGTTTTATCAATGTCTGTTCTAGGTACAGTGAGACTTCCCTTCACCGTCACCTTGTGTGAGACCCTAAATATTATGGCTACTAAGGTCACCAAATCACAGTCATCCCTTAGGTGGGTACAGTCGAAAATCCGATCTGAAGGTATGGGAAGGATAACAAGTTTGAAATAAACTCAAGAGGCTCCCACACATAATTGTGGGTATACCCTCAAGTGACCCCCAATATACGATCTGACTAGTACAAATAGTTGAACCATGGAGGGATAACCTCTGTAACTCACCCGAATGTGACCTCGTACATAACCCCTGTGTGAGAGGGGGATCCCAGAAAGCCTATACGACAATTGGATTTTCTCTCCCTATCAAAAGATGCTAAGTTTGTTTGATAGCTTTGGAAAGTTATCCTTTCAACCTATTCCAAATCCCTACACCTTAAACTAATGTAGGTTTGCTAAAAAAGATGTAAAAAAGTATGATAAATTTTAGTTAAGCATTGATTTTAGTGGATTTTGTTTACTCATAGGTGTATGAGAGTGAAGACTGATGATATTATGACTCGGTTCCCAAAACATGCATAAGAAATGATAAGCAATCTTTTCTTTCAATGAATGTCTAATTAAGGGGAGGAGAAGGATTTTCCTTTCACTGTCAAACACTAAGATGAAATGAACTCACGCAATAGTCCTCAATAATGAATCCAATGCAATGCTAAAATGTTCATATGTGACTGATAACCAGTAGATGTAAAGTTTCCTATGCTAATCGGACTTCAAGAGTTGTGAGATTTAAGAAATCTGGAAGAAAACTTCACATAAACAAAAAGACACCCTTGTTGTGATCAAACAAGAAACAAAAAAGAAAAAATCAAAAGGAAGGAAAAAGAGCTTGTACAAGATGAATCAAAGATCAAAATGGAAGGGTGCATAGACATTTGAATGCCCTTACAAAGTTTTCACTCAATCAGATAAATGAGAAGAAAACGACAAATAGACTCTAAATCGTCAAGGACAAAGAGTTTTGCAACATAAGGACAAATGTCAAAAAATACAAACAAAAGAGGATGAATTCTCAGAAATAAGGGTGTTTGAAAGCCAATATCAATATGGACTGAGAGTATGGGACCTTGAGAAAAATCCAAAACCAAGAAATAGCTTCAAAAGATGAAAATTCTGGAGAATTTCTCACAAAAATGGGATAGTGCTCTGGTGTAAGGGGAACCATAGAGTTCCAACACTCTATGTAAGGCTACAGGGGAGTGCTAGCACTCTGACTCCAATAGGAGGGGAGCGCTCTGCTCCAAAAACTTAGAAAAAAGTCTAGAAACCCAAAAAATCAAGGAAATTCAGTCAATCAGGGTGATCCTGATGACACAAAGAGGCAATCAAACAAATCTAAGAATAAAAATGACAATGTGGAGAAGATCAAAACAATGGGCAAAGGGAAAAAAAAAGATCTGGGAATGGAAACAAAATTCAGAGCTCCTCACCAGTGGAGTCGCCAATGTTTGTTGTAGGTAAATCCCCCTACGGACAAGTGGATTACCTATTGGTCTCTAGACTCCTAAGGCCAAGATAGAAAAGTGCTTAACATGGACACTGACTTCCTTATAGATCTAATCAAGCTAATAAATGAAAGAGAAGGAGAAAGATATGTACCTCATTAACAACGTTTGTCCCTGCAAAGTCGAGGCTAAGATTCAATCTTGAGCTCCCCGATAGGTCCTGCAAAACAAACAAAGATACAATGGATTTCCTACTCTACTGAGATTATCTCAATCATAGATCCATCTACTGCAAAAAAACTCATATGGAACAAGCACAATTGAAAGAAATAGGCCAAGCATTGATTATATTAATGAGAACAAGTAAAAGTACTTACAATCCTTTGAATGAAGGTGCAACATCTTCTTCCAGTTCTCCTTGTCCAACCCCTTTGCTCAAATAATTTCCACTGATTTCTTTGATGACATCTCACTCATGAGATCATAAGTTTGATGTAATTCTAAATCTCCCTTGTACCTTTCACCATGAGAAGGCCTCCTTATATAACCTTGGAGAGGTCCAACCACTTGAGAGATCTTTGGGATAAGTTGAAGACTCCTCTCTTTCAGTTGAGGATCTTCCCTAATATTATGCTTTGACCATCTATTCGAATCCAACTACCTTAAGGAGTTGAGGGATTATTCCCTGATTTGCCTCAACAAACTCAGAATTTTCTAAAAAAAGGGTAGCGCTCCCCCAAAAGGGTGCACAGGGTGCTCAAGCACTCCTCCAAAGAGGCTAAGGGAGCACCAACACTCCCTGCCAGTGGGTAGGGGAGCGCTCCTCTCCAAAATTCAGTTTTTGAGTGTTTTTTCCATGGAAAAAGGTTTGTATTCCCTGTCAGTGGGTAGGGGAGCACTCCTCTCCAAAATTCAGTTTTTGAGTGTTTTTTCCATGGAAAAAGGTTTGTACTCCCTGTCAAGTGACTTCTCTTCTTCAAAACTAGTCTTTGGGGTGTCTCAAGTGTCTTTGTGATGTCATTAGAGGTACGACATAGGCAAGATGCCAGTATACTGTTTGTGACACTTGCAACACTTGTAGTTAATATGTGACACTTGCGGACAAGATGCGACACTTACAACACTTGTAATGACGACACATGTGACACCATTGAAGTGAGTAATTTTGAGGTGTAACAATAGCCCTATCTTTAGCTCTAATGGTCAGAATGTCTATAGTATGAATGGAGCTGAGTAGATTTATCACGTTTTAGGCCCATTTTGATAGTTACTTTTCTAAAGTTTCATTCACAATAGTGCACCTATTCCTGGTTGTGATGACTATGCTATATTTATCATTAATGAAATTCAAATATGATATGAACTTGGCAGCTTCAACAACTATAGAGTTCCAGATGATATGCTTGCCCCCCTGCAACATACATTTTCCTCTTAACCTCATCTTCAATTTATTTATTATTTCTTGCAAGACTTAATTCTCCTTTTGAAATTTAGCTATCTTTTCATCCTTTGCCTGCATTTCCCGCTTCCATTTCTATATGCTTCCTTTCAGTCCTTTGATTTATCCTTCTTTCAAACTAACTTGTGACATAGCCTGGACAATTCCTTCAGTGTTTGACCCAACTTCTATAGTAGGAGTTGCAACTACATCCTTGTTTAGTATATATGTTTTCTCCTGTGACCATTTCACCTTTTGTTATTACAACTGCAACACCCTATCCTTGTATCCCAGTGTCTCTTGATGAAGTGTTTCCATCTCATGTTATAGAACAACCAATTATGTTGTTTGTGGATTCTTTGTAGCAGTAATTTTCAATTTATTCTTCAAACTTTGAATCAATTTGTCTTTCTCATCCAATGAAGATTTCAATCATTGGGGTCCTTCAGATTCCAACCTCTTGACCTGAGTCTTCCAAGCTCTGCTAGATGCCTTTTCCTGTCTCAACTGTCCTTCCAATTTTATTACATAAGATGATAGTTTTGAATTCTTTAAACTTAGGCTCAAATAATCAGAATACAACATATCACTAGTATGCTTATGGAATTTGACCTTGTCTAGAGCACTTATGATATCATATTTTATCTTTATTTCAGAGACTTTGTATTCATCTGCAACTGCAATGTTAAAGGTCCTCTTTTCAGCATTCCTTACTGTGAACAAAGAAGATTTATGCTAAGAAATATTTACCACTTCACGAACTAAATCCCTCATCTCACCCAGAGATATATTACCCTTATCAACATATTATTTTGAAAAATCTTCTCTGGAATGATAAGATGACTCGAATGTTTTCAAAATGGATTTCTTACTCCTAAAAATTCTTGAGTTGCCTTCACTTTGGAGTTTTCTTTCCTTTTCAACCTCTACAGTGTTAGTACCACTTTTCACCATATCTGGATTAGCTTGGTATCTGGACTCTTCGTCTTCTAAATCCATTATCTGTGCAGACTATGTAATCTTCATCTTCTTTGGGGCAATTTTTTGGTCGCTGATGTCCATGGCCTATAAACTGATTCTCTTGCTATAGACACTTGTCTTAGGAACTTTGATTATCATCTTCTGAGGAGATTTTTGTGCTTGACTTTGATGCAGGGTTGCCTTCACTTTTTGTGTTTGAATTGGTTGCAATATTGCTTCCATATCAACACATACTTCTATATTATCTAGCTTATCAAAACCCTCAACCTCTTCATGCTCATAAGGGGCATGTTTTTTCATCAGTATTCTCTTGGATATGATTTGGTGTTGATCATACCTTCTTCCCTGTAACTGTGAAAAACCAAACTCTTTGAGATTTTCTTGAACCTGAGATAAACATGACCTGGATTTGAAAATAAAGGGGCCGATGATAAAAGGGAACTTAAGGTTGGAGGCTTTGTGCAATTTCGGGAAATTCTCTGTCTCAGATATAATTATCTGCCTGATGAATTCAAGGGAAACGATTCTAGGAGTCATAAAAATAGGAAACAAGTAAGGGGATTCATGACAACCCTACGCCTAGATTATTGTTGAGTGCATGAATAGTACCCAATCTCCCACTCTGTTCTCTGAATTTGGTTGTAGATAGATTCTCATGTCATCCAAAACTCTAGGTAGGCTGGTATTGAAAATTAAACTATAAACTATGGACATGACTTTGTTGATGAAGATAAGTAATGTAATTCTTTTACACTCAGTTGAAATAAATGTTGATTCAGGAAATTCCCTCTTATTGGTTTCCGGGAAAATTCTCAACAGATAGGTGTAGTAACTAAAATGTCTTAGGGAGAGAAAATTCACTAGTTGTTTAAGGATATTATCAGCTAGGAATTTATCAAACTTCATACAGACTGACAGACTAGACTCTGAATTTAAAAAGGTCAAAAGGAAACTGATCATGACTTCAACCACATATTTTTAATTGTATAGACCTAAAACTTGACTCAATAGGGACCAGGCCCATTGGAATTTGATGACCATTATATTTACATTCATAGTCATAGACAAACCTTCTGAAAAATGTTCAAGTTTGATAATCGTCTGTAAAAAAAGATCTCGAGCCTCTGATGGACATTCTCTATATACCCTAATCAACTTATCTTCATTGAAAGGTTCATAAATTGTGGAAAAAAACTTAGGTATACCGAGGGACTCTCAAATTTACAGAATCTCTACCTTACACAGGACCTTGTACCCTCATTTGTTCACAACGACTCTTTACCTATAAATTCAGGAAAAGGGAAAGTAATTTCAACAACATAAGGGACTATGGTGGCCTGGACTGCTTCAAGGAACAATATACCTCTTCCTACTTTATCAAACAGGTTGCTTATGGACTCAGAGATAGGAGAAATTGTAATTTTGACATCAAAAACATTTGTGTCTCGGTCAATTAGGGATTCTTCATTCGCCACAGGATCTTGTTCTGTTATTGAGGTTATGATGGGATCCATGGTTGTGATGAAAAATACCTAGAAACGAGTGAAAGTGGCATGCAGTTGGTGTGCTATTGAGTTGTAGGTGAAATACAGGGGTCGATCCAAGGTTATAATAGTTGAGCATTCAAAATAATAATCAAAATAAAATAAATGCCTAATTTCCCTTTTATACTTTTCCATTTTTCGAGGGTGTGAGAAAGTGGTTTGAGGCAACCTGATTTTCACCCAGAAATGCTCCTGGTGACACCACGTATCTCTGAATGAAAACCATGGTTTAAATTTCGGGACTATCCTTCAAAATTAAACCTCGTGTAGCCTCTCAGTCGTTGATCTTGAGAACTCAGGATCCGCGATTTTTTTGGACCCGATCAACTTAGCGCTCCTTCAAGATTTAGCCCTTTTCTACCATATTTAGCCCCTTTCTTAGTTTATCAGGTTTCCAAACCAGTTTAACATTCTGCTAGATTCTGAAATCTTGATTTCACACAATAAAAATTTAATGGTGACTAACACTGTTGTCCAATTCTTCTTCCCCTTTTTTGACATATACCTGCTCAAAACTCCCACTGCATGTGCAATGTACGGTCTAGTACATACCATTGCATACATCAAACTTCCAACTGCACTCGCATATGGGACACGAGATATGTCCTCCTCCTCTTATTGTATCTTGGGACACTGATCCACAGATAACTTTACACCAGCAGGAATAGGAACCTTGACCGATTTACATTACTGTATATTAAACCTCTGCAATATTGTCTTAACATATTTTCTCTAGGATCTCGGTGTTTCAAATTTCATTTTGGGCATGGAAATTAAAAGATATCAGAAAAAGATAAAACTATGGTTAGATAATTCATGTCAAATTTAGAGGACAACTGGGTTTTCACATTCTGGATAATCTCCTTGTTGTTTCTTATTAGCAACATGTCATCCACATACAAGACCAAATAAATAAAATGATCAATAAATTATTTGAAATACATAGTGATCCTCCTTGCTTCTTGTGAATCCAAGTCCCAACATATAAGTATCAAATTTTTTATACCACATCCTTGGTGATTGTTTTAAACCATACATGGACTTTTTCAACTTGCATACTAGCTTCTTCTTTCCCTTCACAACATAACCTTCTAGTTGCTTCATATAGATTTCTTCTTCCATATTCCCATGTATGAATTTTGTCTTCACATCCATATATTCTACTTCAAAATCAAATGTAGCAACAACATATAACAAAAATATTATAGAGGTTAACTTGGAAAAAGGAGAAAAAATCTCACCAAAATCAATTCCCTCAACCTGGGAATAACCCTTTTCCACTAACCGAGCTTTGTATTTCTCCACTTTTTCTTCTGTATTTAGCTTCATTTTAAATGCCCATTTTCTACCAATGCAATTTTTTCCAATCAGAAACTCCACTAGATCCCAAGCCTCGTTCTTATCAAATGTTGTCATTTCTTTGTACATGGCCTTTTTCCAGAGATTTCCATTCTTTGAATCCATTGCCTCCCTGACAGTTCTAAGATCATCATCAGTAATAGACAAAGAAAAATTTGAACGAAAATCAGATGGAGTATACCTTTTTGGTATCCTTCTTTCTCGAACCAATCTCCTCAATACTGGAGTATGAGGATCTTCTTCTTCTTATTCTTTTTCTTTTGTAGAGTCTGATTCATCATCCTTTAAATCAAACTCTATTTTCTTTAGTTATTCCTTCTTGATAAAGCTTATTGTTTAACAACATCCTTCATCTCTCTAAATACCACATCTCAACTATACACTAACTTCTTAGTTTTTGGGTTCCAAAGATTATAACCTTTGAGACCATCTTTATATCCAATAAAGATACATTTTTCAACCTTCTTATCTAGATTACTCATGTTTTCCTTTGGAACATGAACATATGCATCACAACCAAATACCTTGAGATGTGTGAGATAATTTTTCTTACCAGTCCATACCTCTTGTGGAGACTTGTCATCCAACATTGATGAGGGTGATCTTTTGACCAGGTAACATGCAACACCCACTGCCTCTGCCCAGAATTCTTTCCCTAATCCAGCACCACTGAGAATGCACCTTGCTTTTTCCATTAGCATCTTGTTCATCCTATATGAAACTCCTTTCTGCTGAGGTGTATATGGAGTAGTCTTCTACCTTGATATACCACACTTCTTACAGAATTCTTCAAATTCATTCCCGCAGAACTCTCCACCATTATTTGTCCTCAACACCTTATTTATTTTCTTTGTTTGATTCTCAACAAGAGCCTTAAAATATTTAAACCTTTCAAAGACTTAATATTTCTTACTGAGGAAATATATCCAAGTATTCCTTGAGAATTCATCTATAAATGAGACATAGTACACAGATTTTTCCAATGATGGGACTGACACTGGTCCAAAAACATCACTTTGAACTAACTATAAAATTCCTTCTGCCCTTGTTGCACCAGAGGGAAATATTACTTGATTCTTCTTCCCATATACACAATGTTCACAAAAATGAAAATCTAGAGACAAGTTAGACATACCTTCAACCATACCTTTACCTTGTAGTAGTCGAAGACCCTTGTCTACGATATGCTCCAGTCTTTGATGCCATAGCATAACATTTTCTCCAGAGGTTGTAGGAGTTATTTCTTCTTCAACTCCAATATAAGGAACAATGGAAATATTACACCCATCACTAATAGTGCTTCCTTGCAGCTTATACAGAGTTCCAAACTGAACTCCCTTCAGCAACACCATTGCTCCTTGAACCATCCTTTAGGTTTCCTTTTCAAATATTGTTTTTATCCCTACATCTGTTATAGCAAGATTTGCCTCACCATTGCTATATTTCACAAAGGGCCTTTTTCCATTTCCCTATGCAGGATTATCATCCCTTTTTGATGAATCCAGAGTTAAAAATACACATTTTTCCACATATACATGCCCTATCAACTATACAACAAGCGTATACGCAGGCTGATCCACTACAACCTGTGTACATCAGGATTTGTTCCAAAAAATACAAAAATGGAGCAGGGTTTCCATGTCACGACATGAGATCTCTGATCTTTGGCCTTCTATATACTGGAAACGTTCATAATCGACCCTTAAGTTGCATTTTGAAGGCTATAAGAGCGCAATTCCAAGCTATGGAAAATAAGGAGAAATCATTCAAATTTGAGAGCAAAGTTACACTAGAGAAATTACTTCATATTGAGTCTGCATCCCTTTGTCTGTCAAGTCTGAACATAGTGTTCAACCCCCAAGCTCTTTCCCTATTGTTGAGAGAACCTCATTGTCTCTCTCCTTTCAGATTTCCTTTGGTGGAGGATTGAAGTGGTGGAGGCTTAGTTGGAAGGAACTTGGTTCCTTGGTTTCATACCGTGCTGACACGAAAATCTGTAATGTTGACACTTCTGCTGATCAATTATTAATAGAAATACTCCTTTCCCATCCTATTGGTATCTTGAAAATATATGATTATTTTCCATAGGCATGTTTGTGATGTTTATTAATGGATTATGCTATCTGATGTGCTAACCTATTTTCCTTATTACTATATACCTTCCTTGCTTGTTTTTTAAGAACTTATTGTAGGTATAAAGCTTTGGGTCGAAGTGCTCAATGGTGGAACATCATTGAATGTTGGATCGAGGTAGGCCTCTTTCTTATCTTTCACATTGGTTGATATAGCATACAATGGAATTGAGTTGATTTTTACAGTCATACCTGTCTATTGTGGTTTACCCTTGGCCATAGAGATTTTTTCCCTCGTAACATAAATGGCAACTCCACTAGGGAGAGATCTTCCTTATAAGGGTTGAAGTATTTTTTATTCTTGCATTTCTCTTTTTCCTTTGTGTTTCTTGTCGTATCACTGCTTGATAGATTCTGTTCACTCTGAGTCTGAGTTTTCAACATTTTTTTCCTTTCCTAGCCTTGTTTTAAATCTTGGACGCTCCTGTCACATACCCACTACCTAAATCGGATTTTTCTGGTCTCCTGTTGAATCAGAAGCCCTAAACATCCATGGACGACCAGTGTAAGCTGGCTCTTCCTCTCTCCCCACTCCAATGTGGTCATGGGTCATGATCACAATACGAATAAACGAAGTACCTCTTTCATATTTTACACCTCGGTGCTATAGTGATGTCGATTCGTTTAACTTGGCAATCGCCAAATCCTGACAGGGCTAGAGATCGACCAATGGGGACGAATCCCTACAGGGTTAGCAAATGGCTAATAGGAACAAATCCCAATCAGGGTCATAGATCAGCAAATGAGGAACGGCCCCATTGCACGGTTAAGTGGAATATAGGTGGCAGGGAGGGAAATGTGACACGGTAGTCGACATGACAGGAGAGGCCCCACTTCACATGCCAAACTATTCTAGACCCCCCCCCCTCCCCCCCATTAAAGGCAAAACGGAAAGGGGGGTCTGGAATCCACCTGAGAGCCGTTGATCATGATCAATTAATATCGGTCATTCGAGAGTTGCGTGTCCAATTCCGGACCCCCCCCCCATTAAAGGCAGAATGGCAAGGGGGATCCGGAATGAATCCTCAGCCGTAGATCTGAGCAGGTGGACTCTGGCCATCCTAATCTGCTCGCTACTTACCTTTATGCACATTCTCGCCCCAGCATAAAGCTGGCATCTCTACCTCACATCGGACGGTCATCCCAGATCTAGGATCCTCCGAGAGGATCCTGACCACATGCTAATATCTCGAGGTTTATAAGTCTGAACTTCGGGGTTTGAGAGCACGGGGAAACATGTCCCTTCGGTATCCCGAATGCCGAAATGCCAAAGTGTTGAACGAACCTCAATCGGAGGTTAGCCTCTTGGGTTAAGCATTGGTCGATATGACCTCTTCCCATATGACCACAACCTCTCTTCCATCGGGATTTATCAAGGCGAGAGCCCAAACTATGGTCAACAGGACTCCTGAATCCCTGATTCCTGATTTCTCGAAACGGGTAATCTCTCGACACGTCACCTCCTTAAATCGGACGGCCCACAATTGCTCCGGGGTTTCCACCTTGGAGAGTCTCGATCCCTTGTCAATAGGACTCCCGATTCTGCGATCCCCAATTTCTCGTAATGGGAGATATTATGACACGTGGCCTCCGTCAATCAGACAGCTTAGATCTATCCCAGGATTTCCACAATGGAAAGTCTCGATCTCTTGTCAACAGGAATCCCGATTTTGCGATCCTCGATTTTCCGAAATGGGTGATTTCTTAACACGTGACCTCCATTAATTGGATGGCTTAGGTCCGTTCTGGGGTTTTTCTCCCCTAATACACTGGAGTCTTATCCCTCGGGTAACTCCTGACAGATCCAACAGTTGTCGGGTTTCTCATCCAAGATCTGACGGCTCATAATGGTTCCTACCCATGCATTCTTCCACGACTCCCTGGGCATGGAAAAGATCCACGGTCCAGATACTCTCATGAACCTTGGGGATCTAAGGTCCTAAACTCTTCGCTACCCATGAAGACACAGGAAAATAAAGTGTTAAGGCATTTAAATCCCCACTCTCTCCTACCAAACTAACGGTCGGGTGTGACCGCATATTTCTCGACGGAATCTCGTCCGTCGATCAACCCCTCTCAAGGTTAAGGCACTTAACACTCCATCTTCTCCTTCTGATATGACGGTCGTGAGTGACCACAGATCTCTCCGACGGGATCTCATCCGTCAATTCATTACTTCAACCTTATGTTGTCATCTAGGTTTTCAAGAGGATTGTTCCTCCTCATGCAGGGTCACTAAGGCCTTACGCCTTCTCAACCACCTTCCAAGTTCTTGATGGGATTTTCAAGGAAGGTATTTCTATGGGGAGATTTACTTAGGGTACTACCTGAGGTATATAAGGATGTCATCCTCCCGAGAACCAGACATGAAGTCTGAATTTTGATCAGTATGCACATAAATAACGAATTCATGAAAACATAAATCATACGTAGTCTTTCATATAAATATAAAACTACTAGTACTGATCAAAACACCATACAGTCATTCTTATGATGAAATCATTCACAGTTTCACATCTTATGAGAATAATTATCAGAATAAACATATATATATATATATATATTTCAAGACATCAGAGGAAAAACACTTATCAGAAATAACACCAGGGGTTATGCAACTGCTGAGAGGGGTGCTCGTTTCCACCCAACCATAGGCTTAGCGACTCCCAACAGATTTACCACTAGCCACCCCCAAGATGATACCACGATGCTATGAGACTGCGTCTCCATTTTCCAGTGACCAGGAGCAAAGGTTTCTATCCTTCCTCTCTTCTCTCACTCACTCTGCGTAATGCCAGAGTTCTCCCCTCGCATCTGCCCTCCCGCAATCGCTTCTACCCCACACATTATCCTCTTGCGAGGTTGCGTGTGGCGTGATTACCCTCATGCTGATCAGGCCTGATGGCTCTATGGATGGGAGGTTCACCTCCCATCCCTCATTAAACCATCTACCTACCAGCCCGCGAGACATTTAATTTAGGGCCAGCGAGCCACTTTTGGTTCTCCGGGCCAGTGGAGTCCAAATATGGTATTAATTCTCAGTGGGAGTTAACGCCACCTTTCCAGGTTCCCTCCACCACCATCATGGTCTCTTTTTCTGCACATCCCCTCTCAGCAGTCCTTCAATAAATTTAAAATTTTATTCACATTCATTGACCTTTTCCTCAAGGTCCATTTACATCACATATTCACATTTATGAGTTCGCCATAGTTCTTGGCCAGTCCAGTTATATTTACAAGATGGGGGAAATAGGGTTTTTCAATTCCCTCCCCCTTAAAAGGAACATCGTCCTAGATGTTATTATCTACTAACATGAATGGTATGTACAGAAGTAAACAAAATCGGATATGCCTATCTCATGGCATCCTCCATTTCCCATGTAGCCTCATCTGGGCCAAAATTCTTCCACTGCACCTTGACCTATGCAATGGTTCGATTCTGGAGCAGGGTTTCCTTTCTGTCCAATATGCATTGGGGTTCTGGTAAAAATTCTCCCTTCGGTTCCACCTGGATCATAGACTAGTCAATTATATGATTAGCATCATGTACATATTTCTTCAATAATGAAACATGGAAAACATTATGTGCTTTTACTGTGGGAGGAAGTTCTAGCCGATAGGCTACAGGTCCCACTCTATATAGAACCTCAAAGGGTCCACAATACTGGGGTGCCAACTTGGCACAAGCTCCCATTTTAAGGGAACTCCTTCTGGGCTTAATTCTGAGATATACATGGTCTCCCATTTTGAAATCTCTTAGAGTTCGCTTTTGATCATCATAACTTTTCTGTCGGTTCTGAGCGACCTTCAGATTTTGTTTTATCTGAGTCACTTGTTGTTCCATTTCTTTCAACATGTCAAGTCCAAAAGAAATCTTATTTACAGGATTACTCCAGATGACTGGAGTATTACACTGTCTACCATAGAGGTCCTCGAAGGGACTCATCTTTAAGGATGCTTGGTCGCCGTTGTTGTAGGCAAATTCTACCAATGGCAGATAGTCTTCCCATCTCCTGGGTTGATGCATTACATGCATCCTTAACATATCCTCTAATATCTGATTCACTCTTTCTATCTGTCCGTCGGTTTGAGGGTGGTAGGCAGTGCTGAACAACAATTTGGTCTCCAATCCCGCCATCAGTGATTTCCAAAAATTGGAAGTGAATTTTGTGTCTCTGTCAGACACTATCTATTTCGGCATACCATGCAGTCTGAACACCTCTTTCATGAATATCTGGGTGATATCTATCACCTTGTAGGTTGATTTGACGGGGATGAAATGAGCAGACTTGCTCAGTTTATCCACCACCACCATAATGGCATCATTTTGTTTCGTTGAAGTTGGTAATCCAGTGATAAAATCCATGGAGATGGTTTCCCATTTCCATTTTGGGATGGGTAAAGGGTGTAATAGTCCTGTTGGGTGTCGATGTTCTGCTTTAACCTGTTGGCACTCTATGCATTGGGCCAAATATTTGGTTATGTCCTTCTTCAATCCAGGCCAATAAAATTGTTTACGGGTGGCATTGATCATTTTCTAGTATCATGGGTGACCAATGTAGGGTCTTTTATGTAGTTCATCCATGATGAAACTCTTCAAGTCATCACGATTTGGAATGTACATTCTATCTCTGTAGGTGAGCAGACCTCCTTTGGTCATCTGGTAGCCTTCATATTTTACTTCAGAGGTTTCTTGCTATAGGTACTGGGTCACAGTTTGAACGAAGGGATCTATTTCTTGTGCATTTCTGACTCTGTCCTCGACATCTATCTCATAGGTACTCACCGCTGCCAGGTGAATCGTTCTCATGCTCCTGCTAAGGGCATCGACCACCCTATTTTCTTTCACTTTGATGTGTTTTATTTCAAAATCAAAATCACTAAGGAGGTCCATCCATCTAGCTTTCCTAGCATTGAGCTTTGGTTGATCAAACAAATACCACAATCCACAGTGATCTGTCATAAGTACAAATTTCCTTCCCAGGAGGTAATGCCTCCACATTTTCAAGGCATGCACTATGGCAGCCAGTTCTAGATCATGAGTCACATAGTTGACTTCATGCTCATTCAATTTTTGGGATTCATAGCATATCACCTTTCCTTCCTGCATAAGGACTCCTCCGAGCCCTTCCTTATAGGCATTTGTGCACACAAGGAAGTCAGTTTATGGGTCAGCGATTTTCAACACAGGTGCATGGGTTAGTAGATGCTTCAAGGTTTGAAATCTTTCTTCACATTGTTGTGTCCACAGGAATTTTTTCCCCTTCTTCTGGAGGGCAGTGATTGGACAACAAATCTTGGAGAAATCGTTTATAAATCTCCTATAGTATCCCGCCAATCCCATAAAGGATCCGATGTCTAAAAAATCCTTTGGGGCAGGCCATTCCATGATAGACCTGATCTTGTCAGGATCTACTGCTACCCCTTTCTCGGATAGAACATGTCCCAATTAATGTATCTACTTCTGAAAGAAGTCACATTTGCTGAATTTAGCATAGAGTTGATGCTCTCTTAGCACTTGTAGCACAAGTCTGAGGTGCTCTTCATGTTCTTCTCTATTCTTAGAGTAGATTAATATGTCATCAATGAAGACCAGTACAAATTTATCTAAAACTTTACTGAGTACATTATTCATTAAGCACATGAAAGTGGCAGGGGCATTGGTTAACCCAAATGGCACTACCACAAACTCATAATGGCAATACCGTGTCCAGAAAGTGGTTTTATGGATGTCTTCACTCTTGATTCGGACTTGATGGTTTCCTGACCTCAAGTCAATCTTTGAGAAAATAGACGCGCCTCCCAAATGATCGAATAGATCATCAATCCTGGGCAAGGGGTACTTGTTCTTTATGGTTACTTTATTAAGTTGTCTATAATCTATACACAGTCTAAGGGTGCCATCCTTCTTTTTCACAAACAGGACTGGTGCTCCCCATGGGGACACGCTGGGTCAAATATAACCCTTATCCATCATTTATTTCAATTGTAATTTGAGTTCCACTAACTCAGGTGTGCTCATCCAGTAGGGCATCCTAGACACTGACACCGCTCCTGGTGCGAGCTCTATCGAGAAGTCAATGTCTCTTCTTACAGGTAGACCCGGTACCTCTTCCAGAAACACATCTCTGTATTCTTTCAGGATAGGGTGTTCATTAGGGCTTGGTTTAGCACCTTGGGTTTTTTTCAACATCTGTATTGCATATAGGGGACATCCCTTTCGGCAATACTTTCTCATTTGCAGGGCTAATATTTGTCTCACTGAGACCGGTTTTTGGATCCCTTGAAGGGTTATCCTTTTTCCTTCTTTTCTCACACATTCTAAGGTTTTATGGAAACAGTCCAGTTTGGCTTTATGGGCGGCCAACCAATCCATACCAATCAATAGATCATATGATCCCAGGGGTAATACATTAAGGGTTGCTTGGGTGGGGAATTCACCCAACCTTAGTTGGCATGCTGGTATGACCTCTACTACCTTTCTTTTGGTGCCAGTGGCTAACTGTACTAACCATGGCTTAGTTTTCTTTCGTGGTTGTAGCTTACATTTATCAACAACTTTAGGGGCTATATAACTCAAATTTGAACCAGGGTCAATCAAAACAGACACCAGATGGTTGAAAATCATACCTTCTATTTCCACCACTGAAGCTTGGTGTTCAGCTTGGTTATTATCCAAGGATGCATAAATATGCATAACATTCCTTGCCACATCATTGACTATGGTAGCTTCCTACATGTTATAAAATTTTCGACTGTTCTGTTGTCGGTGTGGACAGTCTCTCAGGAGATGCTCTTCTCCACAACCCCCGCATTTCTGAGGTTCTTTCTTTGGGTTATTAGTCTTCACTGATATAGGTCCAGAAGTTTTATTTCCGTCCACCAAGGGAAAGTTCTGTTGAAGTACACTTCGGGTTGGAAAGTTCATTCTGGGGTTCTTTTTGTAGTTTTTGAATCCTGAGGATTTGCTCCCCTTTTTCTGAAATCTCGAACTACTCTTTTATTTCTAGTCTCCGCGAGACTCTGCCCGATGTCCATATTGTTTATGACAATATGTTGCCTTTCGTATAGTGTCTTCTAAGGTCTTTGGCTCGTAAAATTCAATTCAGTTTCGGTATTCCTTGGGTATCCCACTGATGAAGCGTTGCACTTTCTCCTTCTCTGCTTTGATGTAGGGTACATATCTCAATAAGCCGAGGAATTTGTTGACATATTACTCTATAGTGAGTTGTCCCAGTTTGAGTTCATAAAACTCTTTAGCCTTTTCGTCGAAATATATTTCCGAAAAATACTTCTTCCAGAAGTACTTCTCAAACCGTTTCCAAGACAGGTCCTCCTCGCGGACCCCTTTCATGCTCTTAAGATCTTCCCACCAGATGGAATCCTTTCCGTTTAGATTGAAGGTGGCCACTCGGGCCTTTAAATTCTCTAAAAAATCATGGACTCTAAAATATTTCTTTAGTCCAAGTAGCCAGGCCTCGGCTTCCTCTCCCTTCTTTATCTCACCGTCGAAGGAGAGAGGTTTGGCCTTTCTGAATTCCTCAAATTTATGACCCTTGGAAGTCTTTTGCTTCTTTTATTTTCTTTGAGGATAGGAACTGGTCCTGCTACTGGAAGAGCCTTCTAAATCGCTGGCTTCCTTCTTAGTGGAATTGTCTGGCACTGGTCCTTTACCTCTGGGTTGGACCTTTCTTGAGGTGCTTCTCTCAGTATGGCCATTGACACGATCATGTTTCTGCATCTCGGGTTCATGCTACATTTGTCGTTGTAGGTCAGATAAGCTCTGCAGTAAAACTGCATTAATTTCAGTTTGCTTTTCTTGCTCTTTCATCATCCTTTCATTGTCAGCCTTGCAGCTTTGCAATTCAACCATGAGGCTTCTCACAGTCTCGGCTAGATCTGGAGGGGTTCCTATTGCTCTTCTTTCGTCAGACTCTTTGTCTCTATTGTGGGAGCCTTCTCCCATCTCTTGGTGAGTCACCATACTCTGCGTCTATCGATTCCCGCAGATGATCGTCCGCTTGAGTGAAAAGACAAACACTGGTTATTAGTCAAGAGTTGAATACATTTTCATAATTTGCACATAATTTATATCTCTTTCACATGCATACACAGTTGGGTTCTCATTTCCAAGTTTTTTTTTTAATCCTGGACAAGAGAGTTAAGTTACGGGGTTACTCCTCATAGGAGTGCTTCGAACGGAGCTTATGTGCAACTCGTACACGAGCCCAATCAGGTTGAGTGTTGCAACCATGCTCTGATACCACTTTGTCACATACCCACTACCTAAATCAGATTTTTTTGGTCTCCTTTCGAATCAGAAGCCCTAAACATCCATGGAGGACTAGCGTAAGATGGCTCTTCCTCTCTCCCCACTCCCATGTGGTCGTGGGTAATGATCACAGTCCGAATAAACGCAGTACCTCTTTCATATTTCATGCCTCAGTGCTATAGTGATGTCGAGTCATTTAACTTGGCAATCGTTGAATCCTGACAGGGCTAGCGTTCGGCCAATGGGGATGAATCCCTATAGGGTTAGCAAATGGCTAATAGGAACAAATCCCAATCAAGTTCATAGATTAGCCAATGAGGAACGGCCCCATTGCGCGGTTAAGTGGAATACAGGTGGCAGGGAGGGAAATTCAACATGGTAGTCGACATGACAGGAGAGGCCCCACTTCACACGCCACACTATTCTGGACACCCCCCCCCATTAAAGGCAGAATGGTAAGGGGGGTCTGGAATCCACCTGATAGCCGTTGATTGTGATCAATTAATCTCGG
This sequence comes from Picea engelmannii, assembly GCA_009831015.1. Classification (NCBI taxonomy): domain Eukaryota; kingdom Viridiplantae; phylum Streptophyta; class Pinopsida; order Pinales; family Pinaceae; genus Picea; species Picea engelmannii. The sequence continues at coordinate 90,934 of ML782378.1, read as the reverse complement.
TCATTCGAGAGTTGCGTGTCCAATTACGGACCCCCCCCCCCATTAAAGGCAGAATGGCAAGGGGGCTCTGAAATGAATCCTCAGCTGTAGATATGAGCGGGTGGACTCTGGACATCCTGATCTGCTTGCTACTTACCTTTATGCACATTCACGCCCTAGTGTAAAGCAGGCATCTCTACCTCACATCGAACGGTCATCCCAGACCCAGGATCCTCTGAGAGGATCTTGACCATTCATCATAGCCTGACCACATGCTAATATCTCGAGGTTTATAAGTCTGGACTTCGGGGTTTGAGAGCACGAGGAAACATGTCCCTTCGGTATCACGAATGTTGAAATGCCGAAGTGTTGAACAAACCTCAATCGGAGGCTAGCCCCTTGGGTTAAGCATTGGTTGATATGACCTCTTCCCATATGACCACAACCTCTCTTCCATTGGGATTTATCAAGGTGAGAGCCCGACCTATGGTCAACAAGACTCCTGAATCCTTGATTCCTGATTTCCCAAAATGAGTAATCTCTCGACATGCCACCTCCTTAAATCGGATGGCCCACAATTGCTCTGGGGTTTCCACCTTGGAGAGTCTCGATCCCTTGTCAACAAGACTCCTGATTCCACGATCCCTGATTTCTCGTAATGGGAGATCTTACGACACGTGGCCTTCGTTAATTACACGACTTAGATCTATCCCAGGATTTCCACAATGGAAAGTCCCAATCTCTTGTCAACAGGAATCCTGATTCCGCGATCCCTGATTTCCCAAAATGGGTGATTTATTGACACGTGACCTCCGTTAATCAGATGGCTTAGGTCCATTCCAGGGTTTTTCTCCCCTAATACACTGGAGTCTTATCCCTCGGGAAACTCCTGACAGATCCAACGGTTGTCGGGTTTTTCAGCCAAGATCTGACGGCTCATAATGGTTCCTACCCATGCATTCTTCCACAACTCCCTGGGCGTGGAAAAGATCCATGGTCCAGATACTCTCATGAACCTTGGGGATCTATGGTCCTAAACTCTTCGCTACCCATGAAGACATAGGAAAATCAAGTGGTAAGGCATTTAACTCCCTACTCTCTCCTACCAATTTAACGGTCGGGTGTGACCGCAGATTTCCTGACGGAATCTCATCCGTCGATCGGCCCCTCTCAAGGATAAGGCACTTAACACTCCATATTCTCCTTCCGATCTGACGTTCGTGAGTGACCGCAGATCTCTCTGACAGGATATCATCCGTCGATTCGTTACTTCAACCTTATGTTGTCATCTCGGTTTTCAATAGGATCGTTCCTCCTCATGTAGGGTCACTAAGGCCTTACGCCTTCTCAACCGCCTTCCATGTTCTTGATGGGATTTTCAAGGAAGGTATTTCTATAGGGAGATTTACTCAGGGTACTACCTAAGGTATATAATGATTTCATCCTCCCGAGAACCAGATGTGAATTCTAAATTTTGATCAGTACGCACATAAATAACGAATTCATTAAAACATAAATCATACGTAGTCTTTCATATAAATATACAACTACTAGTACTGATCAAAACACCATACAGTCATTCTTATGATGAAATCATTCACAGTTTCACATCTTATGAGAATAATTATCAGAATAAACATATATATATATATATATATATATATATATATATATATATATATTTCAAGACGTCAAAGGAAAAACACTTATCATAAATAACACCAGGGGTTATGCAACTACTAAGAGTGGTGCTCATTTCCACCCAACCGTAGGATTAGCGACTCCCAGTGGATTTACCACTAGACACCCCCGAGCTGAGCCACGATGCTGTGAGACTGTGTCTCCATTTTCCAGTGACCAGGAGCAAAGGTTGCAATCCTTCCTCTCTGCTCTCACTCACTCTGCGTAATGCCAGAGTTCTCCCCTTGCGTCTGCCCTCCCGCAATCGCTTCTACCCTCATGCTGATCAAGCTTGATGTCTCTATGGATGGGAGGTTCACCTCCCATCCCTCATTAAACCAGCTACCTACCAGCCTGTGAGACATTTAATTCAGGGCCAGCGAGTCGCTTTTGGTTCTTCGGGCCAGTGGAGTCCAAATACGGTATTAATTCTCGGTGGAAGTTAACGTCATCTTTCCAGGTGCCCTCCACCGCCATCGTGGTCTCTTTTTCTGCACATACCCTCTCAGCATTCCTGCAATAAATTCAAAATGTTATTCACAATCATTGACCTTTTCCTCAAGGTCCATTTACATCACATATTCACATTTATGAGTTCGCCATAGTTCTTGGCCAGTCCAGTTATATTTACAAGCTGGGGGAAAGAGGGTGTTACAGCTCCTTTTTCCTTGACAACCACATACACATGCATTCTACCTCTATGCAAGTTGTGTATATATGCATTGTTCTCCTAAGCAGTCGCATATACCACTTTTCCTTGCTTGTTTGCTTGGTTTAGTGACTGTTGGGTGGGATTTGATGGTTGTTGAGCCTTATTAGGTCTCTGTAGTGCCCGTTGAGATTCTCTGGGTTGACAAGAAGCCTGTTGGGAGTTGAATTTATGGGCATAGTCTTTCTCATTGTTTTTTCATTTTTTATTTGTCCTTGAACCCTAGGCTATTTGCTTGCCTGCTTGGTATTCTTCTTGAATTATTTTGTTTATACATAGTAGAAGTTTTATATCAAGCTACTTCTCAGTCCATGCATTTTCTCTTTATATATTGAAAATACAAAAAAATAGGCATTTTTCATTGGTTAGCGTTTTTGTCTTTGAACCTTTATCATTAGCTTAGTACATTTAGTGAAATATTTAATTTTACATCTTAATTGCAGAGTTGAAATTGAAAATTGCACTGTTTTTATCAGCATATCATTCATTGAAAAGATAAAGTTAGACTTTGCATTATATTCATATTTATCTTCTTGCAAAGTCATAATATCATGAGTTTCAATTCCATACCCTTTTGAGTAATCATGGCCAGTAAAATTTACGCTTTAAACTGAAATTGATTAGTCACAATTTTATTTTTAGGGTGCACAAACTAGTCTAGGATTTAGTGCCTTGGAATAGGATTTTGTGAGTAAACTTCTCCAAGGAAATTAAATCAACATATGTGTCTGAGACAGGGAGTTGAGAAGTCCATTGTATAATTGATAATATCAGGAGGCTCCACTCACAACATAGTTAATCACAAGGTCGTGCGAAGTTAGTTTAAGGGATAACCCCTGGATACTCACCTAGCGTCAGAGATATTTCTGTGGATTTATTCATATTTGGGGATCTTTCTAGTACCCATACCTCTGTGAAATTCAAATTCCAACGACGCATTTTCCATAATTGCCACTTTCTATTGTCGAAAGAATGACAAACATCAGACACCCTCAAATTTCGTTTCACAGGATGTTGTTCTTCCGACGACATAGTTTTCGTCTATATTGGGACGTTATATGATGCAACATGTCATAATAAATTGGATTTTCCAACCCCATATTGATGTCTAGGTCGTGGAAATACTGATGTAGTAGACGTGGCAAGAGGGATGTTTTAGACGTGGAAAGAGAGACGTTTGAAAGGTGACAAGAGAGACGTTCTAAAGGTGGCAAGAGGGATGTTATAAAAGTGGCAAGAGATACATTCTGGAGGTGGAAAAAGTGACTTTCTTAAGGTGGCAAGAGAGACATTTTAAAGGTGGCAAGAGTGACATTTCAGTGGTGGCAAGAGAGACATTCTGAAGGTGGAAAGACCGACGGGATGAGGTATCAGCTCTGACGTGGTTGCTATGGGAGAGACACTCTTGAACGTGGCAAGGATGTCTAGAAGGTGGCAAAAGAGACAGCTTAGAGTTACTAGCTCCGATGTGGTTGCTATGGGAGCGAAAATCTTGGAGGTGGAAAGAGAGACGTCTCAGACGTGGAAATAGCCATAGATGATTTTAGGGGCTAAATTTCTCTCATGGGCTAATTTTCCATGGTTTTTCCAAAAACAAGATTCACTATTTTTAAAAAGATTCGCCCAAATTCTATAGGGTAAAGTTATTTTACCTTAAAAATCGCCAAAATTGTATAAAAACTATATAAAATCCTTTGAAATTTGAATATTTTTACAAAAATATCGCCAAACATTTATAGTTGGCATATGAAGGATTAATAAGATTTGCCAAGGTTTCTATATTTTAAAATAAATTTCCATCCTTAAAATCATCTTTGGAAATAGTGACGGGAAGACATCACAATTGTGACGGTTGTGTAGGTATTTAAAAAAAAATACAATATCAATATCGAGACCTAATAGTCATTCCAAGCCCAAAGGAGGAGTAAGTCATATAGGTGTCAGTTAGTGACCCACTTAATAGTTTCTTTAGGCTTTCCCTCACACTAAAGGTTGGGCTTTTTCTTTCGGGAGTGTCTAAGAGATAAAAAGACCCAATAATATTTGAAATTTGTGGTGCTCTACAAGATAGTTATTTAGTAGAACAATATTTAAGGCTATATACAAGCCAAGGTAGCTAGCTCTAGTGCTAGAGTTCCAAAAATAGTGCAAACAAGAAGCAATTATGTTGAAATTTTGAAGAACTTTGAAGTCCTTAAGACAATCTTACATTATAAATTTTGTATTTCTCTACTAGATGGTTTGATCACGATCCCCTTTCAAAACAAAAGCATTCATTTTTGTCAAAAAAATGTGAAATCACTATTAGACAACTTAAAGGGATCCATCCCATTATGCCCTTTACAATAACTGAATAGACTACAAGAATTCAACACATTTGAGCATTGATATAAATATAACTTCAACTTCATAGCTTGATAGTGGAAGTAAACACACAAGAAAACAATAGGTTGTTAAATATGTTGATGGAAGATGGTGGAACTTGATTATGATGCATAAGTGATCATTGGGTTGTTGGAGGAAGTTGAATCCACTCATCTCCACAAACTCAAAATACCTGCAACTTTCTCCATCCTAAGTAGAATGAAACTTTCACTTAAAGAGCTCATAGAAATGACCCTCATGCATATTAGGCAATCATGGAATGAGGTCACTAATAGACTTACCAATGGAAATAACTCTAAAGGATTTGTTTATGCAATAATTTAGGATACCTACCATTCTCAAACGTGAAGTTGAGTTGTGAAGAGTTGCTAAATGTAACGCACCCACTACCATAATCAAATTTTCGTTGATTTCTGCAGAATCATAGCCCCCAAAATATCTACGGAGGCCTAGCGTAGGCTAGCTCTTTCTTTGTCTACTCCCATGTGATTGTGGGTCATGATCACAGGTCCAATAACCATGACTCCTCTCAGTAATTCATGACTCAGCGCTACAGAAATGTCGAATCGTTCGACTCTGCAACTGTCGAACCCCGACAGGGCTAGTGACTGGCCAATAGGGATGAATCCCAACAGGGTTAGCGAATGGCCAATAGGAACGAGCCCTGTCGCACAGTTGAGTGGAGTATAGGTGGAAAGAGGGAAACATGACACAGTGGGCGATTTGATAGGAGACAGGTCCCACTTCACACGCCACACCATTTTGGACACCCCCCCATTAAAGGAAGAATGGCAAGGGGGGTTTGGAATTCGCCTGAATGTCGTTGATCAAGGCGAATAAATCCTGACCGTTCAAGAGTTGCGTGTTCGATTCCAAACCCCACCCCACCGCTAAAGGCAGAACAATAAGGGGGCTCCGGAATGAAGCCTTAGTCATAGATCTAGGTGGGTGGACTCTGGTCGTCCATATCTGCTCGCCACTTACCCTAAGGTGTACTTGTGCCCCAACTTAAAGTCGACATCTCTTCCTCACATATGATGGTCGTTATAGACCCTGAGATCCTCCGAAAGAATCTCATCCGTGTTGCACCTCTTTCATCACCATGGTGAGTAGAATCGAGGTGCTTGCAAGCCCAGTTGGGTCTGTTGAGCATGACAGCTGTAGAGAAAAAAGTTAGAGAAAGAAAACAGAAACTAGAATTAGGAATTAAATTAATAGATGCAATAAAAACAAAAATCATGAGCATAAGAAAAAAAGAACCAAAATACCCATGTCACCAATGTTTGAGGCTGATCTATTTATGAAAACAAAGCACCAAGAAGAAAGGGGACTATGAGTCCCTTATTCCTCCAAGGGAAGGCTCTTGGACCCTCACTAGCTAGCTCTTCTTACAACAAAGAAAATGAAAATGTTGGTGAAAGAACTCTTTACAAATCCACTCAATGGAGAGGTGGATTGTCCAATGTAATGGTGCCAAAATGATTTTGTCAAGGATGGAGTCCTTAAAACAATATAGGCAACATAACATTACTTTGAATTCCTTGAGAAAATGAGGTGTATTCAAGGCTTTTTATAGAATTGCTTTGGGTTATTGTTTAACTGCTTTGTAGTGTGAAAAGAGGACATTTAGGGCATTATTAGGTCTTTGACCAGCCCACCAGTCGGATCCAGCCCAGATTTGAGGGTCAAATCGGCTTGGGAGATGAACCATAAATGGTTGGGAGGCCGACCACTTCCATAAATGCGTCGTTTAGCAGGTGCGCGGCTTTTTGTGCTAACAGTCGTGCATCGTGCGCCTGTGCGCGATTTCGATGTTTTTGTTCCGCGCATGTGTGCGCGCGCCCAATGTCTGCAAAGCGCTCTTCAATTTTTCACTACTTTGTATAGTTTTTTGACCGTTTTGAATGCTGTGGTATTAATTCAGGTCCATGAATGACTTCATCACTATTTGACAATGCTGAGTTCTTATAACCATGTGCGGACAAAATTTCAGTGATAACAGATGCTCCCTGATGGATGAGGTTAGGAGCATACATATAGCCGAAATCCATCAATGTTTCTTCTATTGAGAATGTTGTTGTAAGAGAGAGTAATAGTGTGATTGTCCAGAGCGATCCGTTGGAGGGAAAAAGGAACCGGTAGGACCCGACCTTCCATGAGGTGTGTAAAATATAAAACTGTGTACAAACGAGGCGGGCATGCCCCATGCTCGTGTCATGTAATTCTAAAAAAAGATGACTAAAGCGTTGGTGTAGACAACTGCACTGCCCTCGGGGGTGGTTGTGATAAAGGCAAAAGACAATTCTACAAATGAACATACTCTAAACAGTAGGCAGTGATCGCGGTAGGAAGTAGCAACGATTATGTGGGCATTAATAGCCCAACCAAGTTCAGAGGCCTTCAGCAAATGATAGAAATAATTGCAATAGTCACAAAGTAAGACCCACCGTAACATGAGAAAGTGTTGGTGTCGAACTTTATGGGGGTCAACGATAGCATGGAGCAATGGTGGTTCACCCTGTGTCGTCCGAGATCTCTCATTGAGTGGAGAATGAGAATCAAGATATTGTCACCCTTCCGAAAAATTGTGCTGATGTCGACAAAAGGGGAACGCGACTCCCAGAAGCAAAGGGCTTCATGAAATCTACTGAGGTGAGGAAGTGGCAGAGGTACATGGATGAAGTCAAGAAGTGGGAGGACTCAATACTGCCCCTTGGTTGGAGGATGTATGAGATAAAAAGTGGCCGCAACCGTGTAACGAGGTCGAGTGTCAGGGGGACGACAAAACCAGTGATAAGTTGTGCCAGAGGGGGGACAAGGTGAACAAATTCAGAGGGTAGAGGTAAGTGACCTGTGGGGTACTCTGAATATATGAACAATGTTGGCCAGGGTAGATGATAAGTAATGGTACAAACAAGGGTAACATGGGTTGCGTATGGCCAGAAAAGTAGGTCGCCCCAAGGTGACGAAAAAAAAGGGAATGTAATGACTGAAAAATAAAGGCATTTGTATAATAAATAACGAATAATTGGGGGAAAATGTACAAATACAGAAACGGGTTCCCCAGTGTGATATGGGTGGCCCGTGTAGGGCAGAATTTGCTTGGAAAATTGATGAAGGGTGGGGGCCCCATTGGTGAGTTTCTATATGAGGTAGGTGAAATGAAGGTAGGTTCGCAGATGGGAAAGCTAATTGTGGATGAAATGGAGGGTTCATGATACTGTGGAGGTGCAGGTAAAAAATAGAACCGAGAAGGGAAAATCTGGGAGTCCGTGTGGGAAATATAGAAAAATGAGGAGAAGGAGTATGTGGTTGATTTGCGACATGATGAAAGACTATCGGCACTCCCATCTCTAAAGGGTAATGAAGAACAACATGAGTGTCAAAAGTGGTAATAGGTGCTATGAATGGGACAACTCATGTGGGTAAGAATGCTACCGGGTAACAGTATCGAAGATGCAAAATGGAGGTGTGGGTACTGCAGAGCCAGGAATCGGGATCCTAGAGGTAAACATCAGAGGGTGTGACTGGAAATGAAAGTGCGATATAGCAGGAAAGACTACATGTCAGTGCTGAGTATATACCTGAAGGGGTTGTGCTGATGTATGATGAGCAAGTACCTGCACACATGAAAACCAAATACCCAAAGTGAACAATATCTGAAGAGAATCAAAGATATGAGCATGTATTTGATAAGTGTGACTATGCGCATGCATACCTGACCATGGTATGAAAAAAAAAGGTGCCCCGGGGGCTTAGGATGAAAAGCGACCCAGGGAATGTTGTGATGTAGGTGACGAGATGTTGATCCCGTGGCTGAAGACGAATTGAAAAATGGACACCGTGGGCTCCTGGAATGTTGAGGGGAAGTTTGGTAATAGGCCTATATATAGCTGTAGGGCCCACATTGCCACCTCATTTGTACCTGCTGCAACAATGACTAGACGAGTAGTTTTCAAAGGAGATTTGAAGATTTGGGGAGGGCGAGGCATCCGATTGGTGATTGGCGAGCTGCAGGTTAGTGGTCTGATCAGCGTGCATAGAAATAGGATTTCATTTTTTGGGCAGAGGTTGTACGGGGGGCCATACAGAGACATTTAGGGGATATGGGCCCTACATGCATGGGAGATCCGATGATAGGCACGTATATGTGCACGCCTGTCCATTGGATATAAACACAGTGGGGTGCGGTAGAGAGAATTTAAGGCGCAATTGAAGGGAGCACCTGTGAGTTGAACAGGCACGCATAAGTGCGCGTCTGTGGGTTGAATTGGCACGCATCTCGGCATGCCTGTATGGTGAACAGGCGCGCGTGGGAGCACGCCTATGAGACAAATAGGTGCACACAGATACGCACCTGTGTATTGAACAGGCGCACATGTGTGAAAACCTGTGTAGTGAACAGGTGCGCATGTGTGCACACCTATGGGTAACAAAACCGTGCCTAGAAGGCAAGGTTGAGGTGTATAAAAATGAGTCTTTTTGATGCTGTTGATGGTTGTTTGAGCTAATATAGGACTCTATGTTGTCTATAGGTGGATGGTGGTGATGATGCCAGTGGGGTGGCGAGAGCGAGACTGGTCTCAGCTGCGAGACGTCGTGGCCATTGAGGAGCCCGATGTGTGTGCGACTTTGGCAACCTGTGGTTTGCTAAAGTTCTTTGAGTGCCCGTTGATATGGGCACGAGTATCTACTACAGTTCCTGATCCAGATGTGGAGTCTGAAGCTGCACTACTTCCTCGTGCGAGGAGAGAAGGTCCCCTTCACTGCGGTGGAGGATGTATATTTCTTGACTGGGCTCCCATTTCGGGGAACGCCCCTACTGGCGGAGTCGGTGCTGCCTAGGGGTACGTTGCTCGCCACTATTGGCCGGAGATATTGTTCAGGTCAAAACTTTATGTCCAGGACGGTGGTGAGCATATTGTCGATAGGTTCCTTGGCGCATCACTGTATAGAAGAGATGATTGTACGAGTATACGAGTCACTGGTGACCCAGCGGATTAGCGGTGGCCAGCTTCTGGTGCTGGAGGGAGTGTTGGCCGGTGAGCGTTTTTCTTGGGGGTTGATGCTGCATGTGAGGATGGTGGCGCAATTGGACCACTGTTGGTCTACTGATACCGGGGAGTTTTCTTTTGGGTCCATCCTCGTGGCCTAGTTTCTCGAGAGGGTGTCGATGTTGCGCCCGAGGATTCTATTGGGTGCGCCTGGGGTGCGAGAGTCGCAGCTGAGGCAGTGGTCGACGATGTTACTTCACCATGGTGGTGCTGAAGGTGGCCACTTCTTTTCAGCAGAGGTGACACAGGTATGGCGGCAGATGCTGCAGATGATTTTGCATTACCCCTATGTCGGGGTGGACTTTCGGGATGATCCGGACATAGTGCTACGTCCAGGAGAGGTTTTTGATCATCGAGGTATGTTTGATGTTTATGTGTATATTTTTGTGATTTTGGTTTTGAGATTGCAGTGCATATGTATATGATATAGATGCTGATACTAGTTGTTTTCACCCAATTCATCACTAGGTGAGCAAATTAAGAGTGCTTACATGCCTAGTTGGGCTCTGCTAGGCATGACAGCTGTGAAGTAAAAGGTTAGAAAGAGAAACTACAAAGTTATAAAAAAAAATTAAACTAAAACAAATAAAAACTAAAAGCATATGATAAAATGTAAAATAGAGACAAATGGACCAATATCACCAATGTATAAGCTGATCTATTGATGAAATCCAAAGGCACAAAGAAGAAAGGGGACTTGGGTCCCTTCTTTCTCCAATGGAAGGCTCTTGAGGCCCTCAAAGATTGCTCTCCTTACAATGAAAAGATGAAAATGTGGGTGAAAGAACTCCAAGCTTATTTACTCAAGTGAGGGGTGAATAGCTCTATGAAATGCAGCTTGTGATGTTTATTGCCAAAGAATGAGTCCTTAGCAATCTCAGCAGCATAACAATACAAAGAATTCCTTGAGAAAATGGTGGTCATTCATGGCTTTTTATAGCCAAGCATTGGGTTATTATGTGACCTCTTTTGAATGTGAAAAGGGGCTCTTTAGGGCTCAATTAGGTCTTTGACCAGCCCACCATGAGGATTGAGCTCGGATTTGGTGTCAAATCGACTTGGGAGCTGATCCATTAGTGGTTGGGAGGCCGACCAATTTCAATAAATGCGTCGTTTATCAGGCACGCGGGTTTTTCTCCCAATAGCCGCGCTTTGTACGTTGTTGTTATGCGCATACGCATGCGCAGCCAGATGAGGTAAAGCACCTTTCAAATTTTTGGTCGTTTTGTATAGTTTTTTTACCCTTTTGCAATGCTGAGGAATTAATCTTGTGTCGTGAATGACTTTTTTCCTGTTTTGACGATGCGGAGTTCTTGTCACCATGTGCGGATGAAATTTCAGTGATAACAGATGCCCCCTAATGGATGAGGTTAGGATCAAAACGTATAACCGAAATCCATCAATGTTTCTTTGACTGAGAATGGTGTTGTAAGGGAGAGCAAGAGTGGGACCGTGTAGAGCAATCCTTTGGAGAAGAAATAAACTTGGAGAACCCGACCTTCTACAAGGTGCATAACAATATACAACTGTGTACAAACGAGGCGGGCATGCCCCATGCTCGTATGATGTAACTCTGAAAAAAAAGATGACGGAAATGTTGATGTAGACCACTGCAGCGCCCTCAGGGGCGGAATGATAAAGGCAGAAGACAATTCTGCAAAGGAACATTCTTTGAACCATCGGTAATGGTCGCGAAAGTAAACAGCAACGGTGATGTGGGCATTGGTGGCCCTACCAAGTTTAGAGGTCTTCGGTAACTGATAACAAAAACTACAATAGTCGCAAAGTAAGACCCACCGCAACATGAGAAAGTGTTGGCGTCGAATGTTATGGGGGTCAACGACATCAGGGGACAATGGTGTTTCCCCCTGTGCCGTCCGAGATCTCTCATTAAATGGTAAATGAGAATCAAGATACTGTCGCCCTTCTAGAAAAGTGTGCTGATGTCGACAAAAGGGGGACGTGACTCCCAGAAGCAAAGGGCTTCATGGGATCTACTGTGGTAAGGAAGTGGCAGAGGTACATGGACGAAGTCAAGAAGTAGGAAGACTCCAGACTGCCCTTGGTTGGAGGGTGCATGATATAAGGAGTGGCTAAAACTATGTGACAAGATCGAGTGTCAGGGGGATTACAAGATCAGGGATAAGTTGTGCCAGAGGCGGGACAAGGTGAACAAATTCAGAGGATAAAGGGAAGTGTCTTGGGTAGTACTCTAAAGGTATAGACGATGTCGGTGAGGGTAAATGAGAAGTAATGCTCCAACCAAGGGTGACATGGGTTGCATGTGGCCAAAAGGAAAGCAGGTCGCCAACGGTGATGACAAAAGTAAAGGACTGAAAATAAAGGCATTTGTACAATAAATAATGAATAAATGTGGGAAAGATGTACAAAATACAGAAACGGGTGCCCCAGTGTGAAATGAGTGCCCCAAGGAGGGTAGAAATTTCTGGGAAAACTGATGAAGGGTGGGGGCCCCATTGGCGAGTTTCTGTATGAGGTAGGTGAAATGGAGATAGGTTCGTAGATGGGCAAACTGATGGTGGATGAGATGGTGGGTTCATGACCCTGCGGAGGTGCAGGTAAAAAAGAACGTAACCATGAAGCGATGATCTGCGAGTCCATATGGGAAGCTAGAAAAATGAGAAGAAGAAGAAGTATGTGGTTGATCTGCAACATGAGGAAAGACTATTGGGACTCCCATCCCTAAAGGGTGATGAAGAACAACATGAGTGTCAAAAGTGACAAAAGGTGCTATGAATGGGACAACTCATGTGGGTGAGAATGCTACCGGGTGACAGTACTAAAGATGCAACTGGAGGTGTGAGTATTGCAGAGCCGGGAATGGGTATCCTAAAGGCCAATATCAGAGGGTGTGACTGGAAATGTAAATGCAATACAGCGGGAGAGACTACATGCCAGTGCTGAGTATATACCTGAAGGAATGTTGTTGAGGGATGATGATCAAGTACCTGCACACAGAACAACCAAATACCCAAAGTGAACAATATCTGAAGAGAAAGGAAGATATGAGCATGTATTTGACAAATGTGACTATGCGTGTGCGTACCTGACCATGATATGAAAAAAAGGGTGCCCCGGGGGCATAGGATGAAAAGTGACCCAGGGATAGTCATGATGTAGGCGGCGGGACGCTGATCCTGTGGCTGAAGACGGTTCGAAAAATGGACGCCGTGGGCTCCCGGAATGGTGAGTGGAAGTTTGGCAAAAGGCCTATATATAGCTGTAGGGCCCACATTGCCACCTCATTTGTACCTACTGCTACAGTGAGTTTCTGAGTAGATTCAGAGGAGATTGAGTGATTTCGGGAGCACAAGGTACCTGATCGACGACGTGTGAGTTGCAGGTTAGTGGTTTGATCGTCCTGCATAGAACTAGGTTTCTAATTTTTGGGCAGGGTAGGTACGGGGGGGTCGTACAGGGGTTTAAAGGGGTTTTTGACTAGGGTGTGGGCCCACATGCGCGGGCGATTCAGTGAAAAGCACGCATGTGCACACGCCTGTACACTGAATAAGCGTGCATTAATGTGCATGTGTAGGATTATAAGGCACGCCCTAGGGGCGCGCCTGTGGGGTAGACAAGCGCGCATGAGTGCGCGCCTGTGGGGTGAACAGGTGCGCTCACGAGCACACCTGTGGGTATGACAGGAGAGCCCTAGTGCGCGCCTGTATTGTGAACAGGCGCACTCATGAGCGAGCCTATGGGAAAAAACAGGCGCGCACACATGCGCGCCTGTATAGTGAACAGGTGCGCATGTGTGCGTGCTTGTGGGTGGTAAAACCGCGCCTTTGAGGTAAGGTTTCAGGGTGAAAAATTAGCTTATTTGATGTATTGGATGATTTCCTAAGCTAATATAGGACTCTGGGTTGTGTGCAGGTGGTGAGAAGTGATAATGGATGTGCGATGGCGTGAGAGAGACTGGTCACAGCTACGAGATGTTGTGGCCAATGCGAGGCCTGCAGTTCAAGCGTCTTTAGTAGCCAGTGGGTTGCTAAAGTTTTTTGAGTGCCCTTTGATACGGGCCCAGGAGTATTTGCTCCAGTTCCTGCTCGAGATGTGGAGCCCTGAGAAGCACTGCTTCCTCGTGCGAGGAGAGCAGATCCCCTTCACTGTGGTGGAGGATATTTACTTCTTGACGGGGCTCCCTTTTCGGGGAACACCGCTACTGGCAGAGCTTGTACTGCCGAGGGACACGCATCTGCGCACTGTCACCAAGCGATATTGCTCCAACGAGCTCTACATGGTTGGGACGGTCATGAGTATCAGTGGGATAGATGCCTTGCTGCATCGTTGCATCGCGGCGATGATAGTTCGGGTGTATGGGTCATGAGTGACCCACCAGATCAGTGGTGGCGAGCTGATTTTGATGGAGAGGGTGGTGGTGGGCCGTGAGCGGTTCGCCTGGGGGTTGACCCTGCATGCGCAGATGATCGCGCAACTGGACCATTTTCGGTCTAGAGGCACCGGGGAGTTTTCATTTGGATCCATCCTGGTAGCCTATTTCTTAGAGAGGGTGTCGATGCTACGCCTGAGGGTGCTCCTAGAGGCATCAGGGGTACGAGAGCCACGCTTGAGGCGGTGGTCTCAGATTTTGGTTTGCCACGGTGGTGGTGAAGGCAGGCACTATTTTTCGACATAGACGACGCAGATATGGCAACAGATGCCACAGGTCATACTGCAGTACCCCTATGCTGGGGTAGACTTTCAGGGGGACCCGAACATGGTATTGCCTCCTGGGGAGGTTTTTGATCACAAAGGTATGTTGTGTATTTATATGTTTTGATTTATGCTATGATTTTGGTATACCAGGTTATATGTATGATGTATAGACACTGATACGATCTGTTTGTTGCTTGTTTTGTGTATGTGCAGATTTGGCACCTCGCAGGCGCGAGGTGGAGTTGTATAGACCACCAATGCAGCCAGAGGTGAGACCTCCACGTGGAGAGAGACGTGGATGGGATGAGGCAGCGGGGCGACCTGCAGATCCTACGAGACCGACGAGGAGGTGTCGTTTTGATGACCCTGGTGCGGGGCCATCACATGCTCCTCCGGCGGCGACCGGAGGTGATGATGAGGATATCCGCCATCATTTTGAGACGGTGCTGTGGGACGTGCCTGAGGGCATGTGGATTCATATCCAGGATGAGGAGTTCCTAGAGCAGTGTATAGGGTTACCGCCACCATGGCAGTCGATCATGCGGTGAGTAGCTATGCTTGCCGCCATGACTAGTGGACGCCTACTGCCGGGGCAGGAGGGTCCTGTAGGTGCTCCACCACCACCGCCTATTGCAGGTAGGGGTGGGCCACCACCTCCTCTTGAGGGAGGGGCAGCTGGGGGTGCGATAGAGGCCCCCTGATTGTATGTATATTTTTTATACACTGTTTTTGATAGGCTGGTGAGCCGATGTATTTTTGTACCGAGATGTGGTACGGGCCGGAGGGCCGATGTATATATATGTTGTATGTAAACATTTGGATGGATGAGGAGGCCTTGATATATATATGAGTATACACCCTTTTTTGAGATCCAAATGTGGTTTACATGTGTTGTTTGTGTTGATGTTGATGATGTTGATTCTATGTATATGCTGTGACATGATATATGTGATGTTTATGTATTGATGTGATATATGCCAATCTAGCACCATGTTAGCTATGTGATCTGTTGTTTGATTCAATTCTCTAGGAATATGTGTAAATGTAATGGAATCAAAATGTTGAGATAATAATCTAACCTGCAGGTATTTGCGAAAAAGGCACGGATCGAGTACACGGTATACATTGTTAAGTTGGAGAACGACCAGTTGAGAGTCGAGGAAAATGCTAAGGTGACGAATATGATGATGTTGGGGGTTGGTCAGGAGGCCAATGACAGCAGTGTATTCGGCTTGGTTATTGGTTGCTGGTCCTAAACAGATGCCGCTGGAATGTAGCATTTCATGTGAAGGAGTGTAGAGGGCCCAAGCAGCCGAAGCGAGATTTTGTGTCCAACGGCTGGCGCCGTCGGCATAACCAATGTGGTAAGTTGGTGGAGGAGTCATCTGTCAATAGCACAAAGGATAGTTTATATAAGGGAGAAAAAAGATTAAAAATGCTAGAAAAGAAAAATAACCTAAAGTAGTGTGACTACGTTTAAGCATAAAATTTCTTGAGGCATAACCCATTGACGGGTTCTTTGAGCATGAGGCCTTCGGGGGAGGCCAGGATGTATGCTCCTTTGGTGAGGCAATGTTGGATGATGTAAGGGCCATGCCAAAGTGATTCAAATTTTCCATGGCCAAAGGTATCATGAGCGATATCGTAGGCGAGGACAAGGTCGCCTTCGCGAAATGAGCGAAGGTTGACATGGCGATCAAAGGCAGCTTTGGATCATTTTTTAGCTACTTCATTGTTCTGTAATGAGGACCGATGATCCTCATCCAGAGACTCCAAATTCAGCAAGCGCTGCTCCATTGGAGCAGTGTTAGGTAAAAGCTCGATTGCGGTGCGAAGGGTGGGAATTTCGCACTCGATGAGAAGAGTTGCCTCGACCCCATGGACTAAGTGAAATGGCGTGAAACCTGTGGCGGTCTTCACTGCCGTTCGATAAGCCCATAGCGCGGAAAATAACGTATGATGCCAATTGGTTTTATGTTTATTAACTGTGCATTGTAACATGGCCTTACGGACTTTGTTCACTGCCTCGACCTGTCCGTTTGACTGAGGGTAGTATGGTGAGGCAAACTCGTGAGAGTATCCTAACCGAGATGAGAGTTCGACGAAGATCTCATTCTCAAAATGTTTCCCATGATCGAAAACTAATTGGAGTGGTACTCCGAACCGGGATATGACGTGGTTGAAGAAAAAACGCGTTGTTGTGTCAGCGGTGTTGTTGAAGGTGGGCATAGCTTCGGCCCCTTTGGTGAAGTAATCAACAGTGACAACAATGTATTTGTGACCATTGTTGGATGGGGGATTACAAGTCATAAAGTCAATTCCCCATTTACAAAAGGGGCCTGCAGTGATGACCGGGTGAAGAAGAGTGGGGGGAGCACGGGCTTTGTTGACATAGAGCTGACATTGCTCACAACGTTTCACGGCATGAATGCAATCATGAAACAGGGCAGGCCAAAAGTAACCGGCCCAGATAATCTTTTGAGCTGTGGCGATGCCCGAAAGATGGCCCCCACAGGCATCGTTGTGGCAATCGTTTAAGACTCTATCGACCTCGTCAATAGTCAGGCAGCGACGAAGAATAGTGTCGATGCCCCGCCGTTATAGGATGTCACCGATGAGGAGATAGCGGGGGGCCTGATGGCGAATGCGCCGATGATCATCTCGTGATAGGTGGTTACCGAACTTTTGAGTTCATAGGTAGACGAGAAGGTATCCATACCAAGGATCATCAAAAGTGATGTAAAAGAGATGTTCATCAGGAAAGTCAGTATTGACAGGGGCACTAGGTGTTGAAAATTCGAGGTCGTACTCCTGAAGGATAACAATCCATCGAGCAAATTTGTTGTTAACTTGGCGACGACTGAGAAAATATTGCATAGGGTTGGAATCTATGACAACCTTGGTGGTGCGAAGCAGAATGTAATGGCGCAGTTTCTAGACTGCGAGGACAACTACAAGAGCAAGTTTCTCTTCATGTTTGTACTTCAGGGGTGGTCCTGAGAGGTTCTTACTAACGTAGTAAATGACGTGTTCACGATTTTCATCTCCGAGCTAGACGAGGACGTTGGCTACTAATACAGTTGATGCTGATACATAGAGGATGTAGTCGCGATTGTAGTCAGGTGCACTAATCAAAGGTGCATTGGAAAGCGCTGCCTTAAGGTCATCAAACGACTGTTGGGCATAGTCATCCAAATAAAAAGGGATGTCATGACGCAGTAAGCAAAGGAAACCATGTGCGTGTATAGCGTAATCAGGAACAAAGCACCTCAGAAAGTTGGCTTTGCCCTGGAGACTTTGTAGTTGGCACAAATTCCAAGGAGGTGGAATTTCGGTGATGGCTTGGACTTTGAGGGGGTCCACGGTGATACCGCTTTGGGAAACGATGAAACCGAGGAGGCGCCCTGCGGTGATGCAGAACACACACTTGAGAGGATTCAAGAGGATGTTGTACTGACGACACCGTTGAAAGATGACTCGTAAATCATCGAGGTGTTGGGTGCGCTTCTTAGAGTGAGCGGTGAGATCGTCTAAGTAGGCCAGGATGATTGCAGCCAGATCATGAAATATGTATGTCATGGCCCACTAGAAATTTGCGCCGGCGTTCTTGAGGCCGAAGGGCATGACACGATATGCAAATGTCCCCCATGGGGTGATGAATGCGGTTTTGTACTGATCGACTGGATGGATTTGTATTTGGTTATAGCCAGAGAATCCGTCCATAAAGGAGAGAGCCTCATGGCTGGCGCAATCATCGATAATTTGGTCGATGAAAGGCGTTGGGAAGTTGTCCTTGGGAAATGCGTTATTGAGATCGCGAAAGTCAGTGCAAACGTGGATAGAGCCCTATTTTTTGTCGACGGGTATAGGTTTGGAAACCCATGAGGTATAAGCAATGGGGTAAATAAATCCGGCCATGCGCAATTTGTCAATTTCGGCTTTGATAGCCGCGGCCTTGGATGGGTGTAGCGGTCGCTGTTTCTGGCGAACTGGTGTGATGTCGGGCCAGGTGTCGATGCGATGTTCAACGATAGAGGGGTTGAGGCCAGGCATCTCCGTGTATGACCAGGAAAAGATATCCCTAAATTCCTGGAAGAGGGCTTTGTATGCGGTGATTTCCTGAGGAGTGCAAGCAGCTCCAATGATGATTTCTTCGACGATGCCCGGTTTAATGGAAATGTCGATTTTGATGGTGGGGGAAATGTTGGCCAAATTACATTCTTCAAAAGCGTCAGGTATAGGAATAGGGTTGTTGAACCAATCGATAGGCCCTGATGGGATAAATTCTTTGGTTTCGACCGCGTAAATGGGATTGTGGCTAGGAGGCATGAGGGCTTCCTGCGGAAGGAAGAGTGCACGATGATGTAGTGCATCCCAGGGAGAGTTCGGGCATTGTATCTCTTCCAGTATTTCTTCATCGCATTGGAAATGATGGGAATATAATGGATCATGAGGAGTGATCTCAGTGACAGTGTGGTTGCACCCTGCTAAGGAAACAGAGGGGGTATCGCTAGGGGAGGGTGAGGGTTCACTCGACATAAACCATATATTGAGGTACTGAGGGGTACACGTGGTGGTGGGATGGAGAGTCTCCGCAGGGGGATGAGCAGGAGAGTTGGGTGGGTTACGGGGTAAATCCTCAGATACGTCATCTAAGAACCATGGAGGCGTAGGGAGGGCCTCGGGCTCGGGAGAAATGACGTGAAGATTCACCAGTGGCGAAGTAAGGTCAACTACTGCCTCTGCGGGTTGGTGTAGCAGGGCTAACTGATGTTGTCGATATTCAATGATGATCGGACATTGGTAGGTAAAATGAGCCAATGAATCGCAAAGAGAGCAAGGGCATCTCATGCGTAGAGGACATAGCAGGGCGTGGGTTGTTCTGAAAGTCTCAGCTTATGATAGCTAATGCCTATCGTAAATGAGGCAGTGCTGGACAATGATGGGTGTAATGGCCATACTCAGAACAGATGGCACACGCGAATTTGGTCTTCAACCATTTACTACTGGAAGGTTGAGTGGTAGCAGTATTAATGGATGGTGCGGGGGTTGGATTGGGGGGAATCAAACTCCGTAATTCTGGTAGTGATGGGCAGTTGTTGGTTTGGTGACCCTCTTTGTCACACAATGCGCAAGGTGGTGGGATGCGCAGAGGAAGTGGAGCTGTGGGCTCCTTCTGCTTTCTTCTGTCCCCAGCAGTAGCAGGGGGGGTAGGGAGTATGGGGGTAGTGGGAGTGAGGACAGGAATCGTCATGGGGAGTCCTGCCTATGGGCGAGGGATCATCTCAGGTGGATGTAAGTAACACACTGGGATTGCTAACACCATATTGGGTAGTGTGAGTGTTGCAGCTACCTGGAAATCTTCTATATCGGGTGGAGGGTAGAAAAAGGGAATTTGAGTGAGGGGTCGGGGGACTATTTCCCAAATGGGATTAGGCCCTTGAGAGGATGTGGATTCGTGGACCATGGGTGTCGACAAATGCGCAGGAGGCTCCTGTGGGAGTGGTGTTGCGACTGTTGAGACCTCAGGAATGACTGAAGCCTCCTGAAGAGGACGAGCATCCTCCTATTGAGTGTCGTTAGATGAGATGACTTATACTTAACCAGGGGGAAGGAGTGGTGGTGCTCCATGGTACATCCCTAACAAGGATGGATCTTTGAAAATACCAGGACCCATCTCAACGAGTGGATATACGTCTTTTTTGGTGTGAATAAGAGGAAGAATGTTAGCGAGATTGGCAGATGGGTTTGGCTCGTAATGTGAGACTTGGTCAATGGTTACAATCTTTCCATTGTGGGGGAACATGATTGTCTGAAAGACGGATGATGCCACTGCCTTCATAGCATACATGTAGCTACGTCCAAGCAAGATATTGTTATCGAGCTAAGCGTCGATAACTTCGATGTCAATGAGGATAGTTTTTCCCCCAAGTTCCACGGGGACATTTTGGAAGAGCCCTTCAGGAGATGATGGTCGTTCGTCATAAGCTCGTAATGTGATGGCAGAAGGTATGAGTTCTGGGGAACCAAGTTTTTGCCATACTATTTTGGACATGATGCATGTAGATGCCCCTTCATCGATGATACATCGATGGACGGTGATGTTCTGTATTTTTACTGGTATTTGAATAGCAACTGCGGCGGGAAGACGCGGTTCACAGCTATCAAGGTCAAAGGTGATGAGTCGAGTATCAGCAGGGTCGACTACGCCCAGAGCGGAAAGTAGTGATTTCCGTTGAGTAGGACAAGTCTGGAGGACTTCCAGAACTGACATGGCAGCCGAGGATTATGCTAAGTCATCTACCAAGTTGTAGTTATGAGCGGCCCTAGCCTGTGGGTTGTGGACATTCCTACGCAATGGGATGCGTAATGGTGGTTCGGCAGAAGGGCGAGAGATCACTAACGGAGGTCCCGTCGGTGTAGGGTTTGTTTCTGCAGATGTAGGAGTAGACTCAGCTGTTGCAGGATACTGATGATTGCATGTTTGCAGAAGGATTTCTTCCTCACTGGTGAGAAGAATTGTTCGCTCTGTTGGATTGTTGGGATTGTGGTATTTTCCCACCTGAGGTAGGGGATGTTGCGTGTCATGTTGGGTGTTTATCACACCTTGATGTGGGATAGGATTTTGCAGCACGGCGGGAGGGGGTTGCTGCGCATATTGTTGTTGTGCCTGCTGCGAGGCAGATTGCACAGGAGAGGGGGAAGACTTCCAGAGTCCTTCAACCTTTTGAAATCAACGATCTATGGGAAATGGTGAGTGTAATGACCATATATGCCACAAAGAGCACAAGGGTGGATAGTTTTAATAGTGTTCTACCCTTGGTGTTTGTTGTTATTGCCCCCTTGGGGGTTTTGGTTCCCTTGGTTCTGATTGCCCCCAGTGGGTTGATGCTGTGGGGGTTGATTCTCGCCTTGACCAGGATTGTTGTTATTCATGTTCCTTCCTTTCCTCTTAGTGTTGTTTGATGGATGAGTTGGATTGGCTATGTTCAACTGTTCAAAATTTTGATATTGTTGAGTAGCAGAGGGTTGAAAAAAATTGACCCCCGTATGAGGATGTGGGGGAGCCATGGGTTGTGGAGGACCCTGAAAGGGAAAGTAAGGGTTCTGTGGTGGTGTGGCTCCATAAGGTACATAGGAAGGTGTGGTACTTTCACTAGTACTATAAAGTGATGTGGAGGGGTGGTTGGAGATGGTTGATGTATGGAGGGTGCTGGTGGTGGTCCACTGGTGGGTGGAGGTATAGCAACAGGATATGGCTGTTGATAAGGGGGTGGGGGGTAATAAGAAGTGCCCCCATATGCTGGTGGGTACTGAGGCATTCCATACATCAGTGGTGGTTGGGGTTGTGGACTATGGTGTGTGGTGGCACCTATTAGTCCGTTTGCTGAGTGAGACATCCCAGGTTTGTCTTGACCAAATGGCACATGTTTGGGAAGATCAGGAAGTACCGTATATAAGTATCCTGACTGTGCGTAGATGAGGTCATATTGCTGGGCTTTACTAATGGCTTCCTCTTCGGATTGTGGGAAGGTGGAAGCTACATCTTTACCAAGGAGAGCGACAAGTGATCTAAGAAACCAGTCAAGACATTGCTGCTTGGTGGTTTCTGCTTTACACAAACTACGTCGCCTATGCCACTCATGAATATGATCAGCAATGTGGGTGGTTGAGGACTGTTTGAAGTTAGACAATAGTTCTATACCGTTGTCATGGCGGATGGGTAATTGGAAGAAAGTTAAGAAGGCTTTGGCCAAGGATTCAAAGGTTGTGTGGGACCCAGATTTTTCTTCGACATACCATTTGGCTGATGGGCCAGTAAGTGTGCATTGAGAAAGATGTAGTCTGATAGAGTCTTCCATGATGTTATTGGAAGAACACCATAGATGAAAGGTCATGACATGATTGGCGGGGTCATCTCCTGCCTTCCCTTCAAACTTTGGTATGTCTGAAGCAAGTTTGGTTGGCATTGCAGGCCATGTGGCATCATGCAATATAGGATCGTTAGTGAGCTTGGTGAGATCTAGAATGTTGAGAGAGGCCAAGTATGGCATCTGTAGTGGGGGTGGAGGGTTAGCTCTGACCATGGTGTGTTGTGAACCTGACCCTTGATGGGGACTAGGTGGGTTGGTGCTCCGTCCTTGAGAGGAAGAGGGTCCCCCCCCTCTGTGCAAAGGAGAGCGAGTGGACGGATGACCTTGGGAAGAAGACCCAAGTAAAGCAGAACCAAGAAAGGTTGATCCTAAGATAGTGGCACTCACAGGAGTGTGTGAAGGAGGTACCGATGAGCGAGTACAACTGGATACTCCCCCTAAGATAGGAGGAAGGTTGAGCAGGTGTCGTGAACGACGGGGTTTCTATGGTTCCCCTATGATGTCAGACTAGTTGTGTGAAATGTGTGCAACAAGTGGTGAGAGAAAATATAGAAACAAGAGTCTTTGTTGTGATGGTCTTCACAATATATATATCAAAGTCAAACTGTAATCAAATGTGCATCATACATAAATGAAAAAGAAGCATATATGTGGGTAAGAGGGTTTTTGTCCACGTGGGGGAATAAAAAAGAAAGCAAAATGCTTGTGTCCTAGAAGACGTAACATCCTTCCTCTCAAAATGGCACTGGATCTTCCAATAGCTCTCAACAGTCGGGTCTGAAGTCACCGGAAGAGATACTAGTGAAGAATGAAATAACTAGTTATAATGAGGGGTAAAGGGGGCAATATCCCGAAAGAGCTGGCAATACTTCCCAATAACCACACAAAATCCAATCAAGGTGTGATTGCAGTCCACAACCGCCACCTGGGTAGATGTCCTAAAATTGGTCACTAGGTACCTCGGTCCAAGCGCGACATTTAGATTTTCGGCGTAAGAAATGGGTCACGGGCTGGATCCCGTCCAAGAGGTGGGTGCCTCAGGGGGGATGCACAGAACAACCGGACCTCAGCCTTCAACCCTTCATGTGTATCTCCCTGCCTTATGGTGATTGGAACGCTGGACTTGGAAGATTTGAAAGTTCCCTATTTGTCAACTTCTATGTTTGAAATTGTGAGAACCAGATAACGGGGGATTATTTGGATGCCTACCCCCGAAATCCTACCTAGACTAAAATTTTATTTTGGCACCTCCTGTGGAGGACAACTTAGTGAGTTGTTAGAAAGATTTTAGGTGAAGTTGTTTTGTGAGGCTGGGGGTGAAAACCAACCTCGTTTGATTAAAAGTGGGAGTGGATAGTCCAATCAAGAAAACATGGGGTGTTTTTCAGAATCCCTTTGGAGGAGACCTACTTAGACCACCACGTTTCGAGACAAGGCTATGTGAGTGAGAAAGTGGCTTTTGTGTGTGAGTGAAAGTGTACCAAATTTTAGTTATTTAGATGTCACCTTGCAACATGTGGACATCGCTTGGTCCTTTACAAGAGTCTGATTACCTAAATAAGCTAGATGTCATTGGTACAACCTTGTGAAATTTTAAAATCCCTAGGAAACTAGCATGTGGACATTGTGGTCCATTACTATCCTTTAACTCCCTATGTGTGAGTTAATCTAGAAAAGCATGAAACTAGCCTAGATTGAACATGTGGTCATGTGTGGGCCCGTTACAAACTTTTAAACTCTCCTAGTTTTTTGATCTAAGAAAGCAGAAATTCAAACACTATTCTAGATTTGTTGACATGTGGGCATGTATGGGCCCGTTACAAGAATGTGTTTGACAAAATGAAACTAAGAGGGGTCTCGAAAGAGCCGTTGTCCTCTCCTAAAAGTTTTGAATTTTTGTTAAGGGAGATGAAATCGTTTTCGCAAACCCTTTCTGGTTCTCAAGATCGCTCAATGGCGCAAGAGAAGAGCATACTCAAGATTGTTACATGCAATTTCTGGTCCCAAAATGTGAGTTTAGATGTGATTAGAATTGATATTCAACTTAGATTTATAAACCAAATCAAGCCATCCACGTGGCAAAAAGAAACTAAGGGAAAATGATTTTTATCCACCTAAGTGCCTATGTTTGTTTGATTATCCCCTTTATAAGTTGAGGGGTCTAAGTGGTGCAATATTTAGAGCATGCATATCATCATTCTTAACAAGGAAAATGCTTTTTCCTCACACCCAAGAGCTTACAATGTCAAATTTAGATCAAATGCGCGCCACACAATGCATACACAGGCACATAGAGCGTGCGGGCGTTGTCGAACTTGAACTAAAAAGCGCATGCGCGCAGAGGGAAATCGATGCACAGGCGCCTGCGCACACGATGTGCACCTGTGGGGTGGAATAACCGCGCACCTGTGATAAAAAACTGAGAAGAAAAATCTGGATGGATTTCTCCCAATCTTCTGGTGTATTGACTGGTTAGCAGGTTGGCAGAGGCCAGTTTGTGAACCTGTAAGTTAATGAAATCAAAAGGAAAGAAAAATGAACCCAAATGAGGGAGGAATTGATACCTTCTCCCCAGTATGGTCGCCAATCTATTTGCACCCAATTCGTCACTAGGTGAGCAAATTAAGAGTGCTTACATGCCCAGTTGGGC